>MNCI01022150.1:230754-261469 GCA_015680685.1 Gnetum montanum | reverse complement strand
AGCTCGGGGCCCTCCGAGGTTGATTTTCTGTGGGTTCCGGGGCCCCCCCCGCTTGTAATTGTATACTCGTGTACCATACTTCAGCAATACATACCTGAACATTTTCTCAAAAAAAAAAGTGTTGTGGATTGTTGAACTTAGAAAGGAGGGATGAATAAGTTCCCCCAAATCAAAACTTAAACAACCAAAGCACACACTCAAATTTACATGGTTCCCCAACTTGGGTACTTCACACTTGAAGGATAGATCGCAAGCACACCTCCAGACATTATTGCTCTCAAATTGTGGTTGAAGGGTCCACACCCTATACAGTCGTCAAGCCCCACTCCAAACTATTGTATTGAAATACTAATCACTCAACCCCACAAGGTCCCATCAGGCTTGAAAATGTGGTTTCAAGGCTTCCACAACCTTTACAATCTTGAGCGCCACACTAGAGTGTTATGTTGTAGCACCAACGACTCAATCTCGCAAGATCCTAACAAGCTCAAGGAACTCAACCCCTTAGAGCAAAAAGAATAAGAAATACAAGAAATGATTGCAACTCAATTTGATAATCCTTGCAAAGTTAAGTACAACACACTTTACATAGCCAAAATGATTAGATGATGAGGAGCAATAGAGAATTCAATGATTACAAATGATTGTACAATGAATACAATAATGCTTGCACATTTTTCAATGCACATGAAGTCTTCTTATAGCTACCGTGTTGCTAAATCCTTCTTAAAACTCATGTAACAACTAGCTAATGGTCACCAATGATCATGGAAGACATCTTTCTTATGCTTGAAATGTCTCTCTAAATTTGGCTTCAAATATGGAAATACGTCTTTGCTCAATGGAAGACATCTTTCTACATTTGGTCTACATTTTGTAAAGACATATTTGCCCCATGAAAGATGTCTTTGGCTAGGGAAAGACATCTTTTGTTTCTAAAGATGTCTTTTTGGATTTTCTCTAAGTTCACCCCAAATCTGCCAAGACATCTCCTACTTCCCAGAGACGTCTTGCTTCACTTTCTCTTGCATGATTAGAGACGTCTTTCTTCACTTTCTCTTGTATGACAAATGCATCATTCCTTTTCCATAGCCTTGACCTTCCACATGCTTAAATGATGATAACTTTGCTTGTTCAATATCAAGTCCTTGTCCACGTTCTTTGGATGTTCATTTCAAGACATGTGGATGACCTCCTCCATTGAGCTTTCAAGACATGCTTAAATGATGATAACTTTGCTTGTTCAATAAAGACTTACCTTGAATTACCTTGCTTGCCGATAAATTGGAATGATTAATGGAGTTTAAGATGAGGTCCCCTATCATGGAGTACCTCCTCATCCTTGGGTTCTCTTTCATTAGATTGTGTATGTGATGTCTCTATTTGTTCATTTTCCTTGTGATGAAACTTTAAATCAATTTTTGCATTATTTTCAAGGCTACACTTCTCTTCATTCTCACTTATTGCTACCTACACAATTTCCTTACCAAACCCCTTTTGACAAGACTAAGCATTAATCTTATTTTGACCATCATAATCAGGAGTTTGCATAAAACCACAATTTTTACATAT
Source organism: Gnetum montanum (assembly GCA_015680685.1). Taxonomy (NCBI): domain Eukaryota; kingdom Viridiplantae; phylum Streptophyta; class Gnetopsida; order Gnetales; family Gnetaceae; genus Gnetum; species Gnetum montanum. The sequence goes on along the minus strand of MNCI01022150.1, from coordinate 259,897 downwards.
AAAAGTAGTTTCATTCTTAGGATCAAAATTATCAAACCTTACTATGCTTGACTTTGGACTTAAAACTTCAAGTGTTGCTTCATCTGAATCTTTTGTCCGAATTTTAGGAATTTCCTCATCTTGAATCTTGCTGCAATCCTTGTTATAAGAGGTTAGTGGTTGAATCTCAGATTTTATGTCTAAGATTTCTTCTTTCATTTTAGCATGAATAGCATTTAACTTTGAAAGCACTAGTTTCTTTGGCTTCATAATCAAATGATGTAAGAGAAAAATTTCTTCTTTAAATTCACTAAACCACTCATCACACTTACTATGTTGTTCAACCATATGTGAAAAAGATTCATTAGTAAGTGCCATGTAGATGAGATGAGAATCTTGAGGAGAATTTCACGCTTCTTCTTTACTTTGCTCACCGTCATCCCAACTTGTATAAAAGTTTATCTTTATCAGTTCCTCATCATTGGATCTATTCTTTGGTTGAACTTTGCTATCATTTGATAACTAGGATATTGGAAGGCCATATGGCCTCTTCCTTTCCAAATCCAACACTCGATGGAAGAAAAATGTAGATTAGAAGAATTTAAAAAATTTCTACCTCTTTCTCTACCTTTGAAGAAATTTGGTCTTTATTGTTGCTAAGATGTCCCTTGGTTTCTTCTTATAAGCAATCATTGTAGTCTCCTTGAGAGAAGAGCAATCTCATCTTCATTACCCTCATCATGCTCATTGACCTCCTTCTTCTTGGAGGCAGTCTTTAGGACAATCACTCCTTCTCTTATGAGATTCATTTCATAGGTGATGAGAGCACTTTGAAGTTCCTCAAATCTTAGAGTTGAGAAATCTTTAATTTCCTTCATGGAAGTGATTTTAGGCCAAGACTTCAATTGAAGAGTTCTAATCATTTTCATGATGACATCACTTTCAGGAAAATCTTTCCCTATTCCTCTAATGGCTACAATAAGATCATTAGCTCTAGAAAAATAATCCTTGATTTTTTCTCCTTCTTGCATCTTGAGTTTATCATATTCACTTTGCAGAACTAACAATTTCAATTACTTAATGATAGAGGTTCCTTCATAAGTAGCTTCTAAAATTTTTCAAATTTCTTTGGCCATTTTACATCCTGCTACCCTATTGAATTCAAATTTATTCAATACATGATGTAAACAATTTTTTGCTTTTGAATCAAACATGAGCTTACCCTTTTCTTCTTGCGATCATTTGTTGCACAACTTGATGATGCCAATGGTGCCACCGACAAGTGGAGTGTAGCCTTCTAAGATTGACTTCCAGACTTCAAACTCCATGGATTTGAAAAACCCTTGCATTCTGGCTTTCCAATAGATGAAGTCAAATCCATCGAACATGAGTGGCTTTGTGTAAGAAGTCCCCTCCATTGTTCACTCTTGAAGTTTATGATGAATCAAAGAGTATCAGGCTTCAATACCACTTGTGGATCATTGAACTTAGAGGGGGAGGGGTGGGATGAATAAGTTCCCCAAATCAAAACTTAAACAACCAAAGCACACACAAACTTACATGGTTCCCCAACTTGGATACTCCACACGCGAAGGGTAGATCATAAGCACACCTCTGGACTATGTTCCTCTCAAATTGTGGTTGAAGGGTTCACATCCTATACAATCGTCAAGCCTTGCTCTGGAGTGTTATACTGCAGCACCAATCACTCAACCCTGTGAGGTCCCATTAGGCTTAGAAATGTAGTTTCAAGGCTTCCACAACCTTTACAATCTTGAGCTCCACACCAGAGTGCTGTACCACAGCACCAACAACTCAATCCCATAGGATCTCAACAAGCTCAAGGAACTCAACCCCTCAAGGCAACAAGAACAAGAAATACAAGGAATGACTGCAACTCAATTTGTTGATCCTTGCACAATTAAGTACAACACACTTTACAAAGCCAAAATGATTAGATAATAAAAAACAATAGGGAATTCAATGATTACAAATGATTATACAATGAATACAACAATGCTTGCACATTTCCCAATGCACATGAAGTCTTCTTATAGCTACCATGTTGCTAAATCCTTCTCAAAACTCATGTAATGGCTAGCTAATGGTCACCAACGATCATGGGAGATGTCTTTCTTGTGCTTGAGACATCTCTCTAAATTTGGCTTCAAATCTGGAAAGACGTCTTTGTTTTCTAAAAGACATCTTTCTAAAGTCTCCATCCTGGAAAATGTCTTTGCTTAATGGAAGATGTCTTTCTGCATTTGGTCTACATTTTGTAAAGATGTCTTTGCCTCATGAAAGATGTCTTTAGTTGGGAAAAGACGTCTTGTTGTTTCTAAAGACATCTTTCTAGATTTTCTCTAAGTTCACCCCAAATCTACCAAGACGTCTCCTACTTCCCAGAGACGTTTTGCTTTATTTTGTCTTACATGATTAGAGATGTCTTTCTTCACTTTCTCTTATACGACGAATGCATCATTCCTTGTCCATAGCCTTCACCTTTTGCATGCTTAGATTATGCTAACTTTTCTTGTTCACTATCAAGTCCTTGTCCACATTCTTTAGATGTTTGTTTGAAGACATGTGGATGACCTCCTCCTTTGAGCTCTGGGATAGTCCTCTTTAGCTCATCTTGGTTTTCCATGTATGTAGTCCTACAAACAACATAACCATACAACCATGCAAACAACTTTTTTCTCCATTTTACTTAACGTTTTGACCACACCAAAAGGTCCATAGTATCTACATTTTGAAAATGTACTGGATAGAGGGACCTACCTCCAAGAGTCATGGGAAATAAGAAGTGTAAACATTGCCATCGTTGCTACATATTTTCATAATTTTGGTTGAGAGGCCAACCCATCTAGCATGATGGTAGGTGGGAGGGGGTTGAATTTTGTCGCCACCCTTAATGCCACCACATCAGACTCCACCAAATGAGAAAAAAAAAAAAACCTGCACCACCACATTAGATCCCACCAAATGGAAAACCCACGCTCTAGCTCTCACTTAATTCCTTCAATACCAAGCAATGGAACACCAAAGAATTGTATAATTTCTACCCTTCAAACAACAACAACTATGATGACTTCTCATCCATAATGTTGCCACCCTTGGCTACTACTATTCCTTACTAAAGATTGTTGGGGTTTCATATTAGTGTTTAGACGATACCGACGATAGCTAGACACAAGAATGCCTAGCATCAAAGGGTGCCTCCGGTGAGATCCAACAATGTGAACTCTACCATCTGTGCTATCATTTATGGAGCCACTATCAATGTCCAAGTGATGGTGAAAATTCTAGGTGAAGGGGATAAAGTGGTAGAGGATGCCACTGAGATTGAGAATGCACCAGAATATAGAGATTCTATAGCTACACATTACGAGGGGCAGGTTGACCATCAAGATGGTGATACTATGGCCGCATGTGGTAGGGGTACTCTACTGGAACGTGAAGCTAGTAACTCCACTAGGGCTCATCATTCTGAGCTACAATGGCACCTTGAGGCAACCAATGTGGCCGTGGAGCTCTGAGATGTGTTATCGGTCCATTGACACTAGGCAGATGAGCCTCAGTGTGTCCATCCAAGCCACATGGATGAGCATGGTTTCTAATTTCATTTCTATTTCTAATTTCAATGAAGCCATAAAAAAATTTTAATTTCCTTTTATCATATCTATGTAGTTGCCATTTTTGATTCAAAAAGCCTTAGGAAATTTCCCATTTAATTTCAGAAATTTCATAGTTGCAATTCATGAAGCCTTGGAAAATTTCTATTTTGGTTTCCAACCTATCTCTATTGTTGCCCTGTATAAGCTACCAATATATCGATTTTTTGTTTAGCAGAGACACAACACCTCTTTCAACTACAGTCACTATCTTAATCAAGGGCAGCAAGACAACTATATGTTGTTTAAATTTGTTTATGCCAAGTAAAAAATCTTATATCATGTACAACAATGTACATTTTGTTTCATTCAACATTGAATCCTTTTTATTTAGAATGAAGTATGGGTGTGTCTATAGTATCACATTCTTGGGAATGTGAATCCCTTATGGAGGAGGTTACTTCAAATATCTTTCACAGATTTGTCATTGCTTTGGTACTTTATTAGAAACAACTTTATATTGTGAATGAAACATTTTCTTTCAAAGACAGGATTGTCCTGTAGGCTTTGATAGATATCAGTAGCATCACAAAATAAGGTTCTCTATGGTAAAAGTAGTTTCATGTTTACTTTACAACATTACTTTGTTTTATCGATGGGATTTAATACTTGGTAACCATGTCATTAGTAAAATACACCTATGTTGTTTAATGGTTATATTTTTATGTTGATGTTGAGGAACAATTGTTTAAAAACTTTCAAATTCTCTAATTTTTTTAAAATTAGAATATTAGATAGTCAACTTCATTAAGAACAATTTTAGAGAAAAACTATTTTTAGTTCTTTGATTTGAAGGATGGTAGAATCTGTTTGTTAGCCTTTATTTAGATACTACGAAGTTATAGGCTTGGTAATCCACCCAAATATTTTTTTATAATTGTGTAGTATAAGGTTGCATGCAATAAAAGAAGCTCTAAAAAAAGTTAAAGCAAAACTTTTTTAAAAAAACAATGATGCTATATTCCATTGCTTACCATATTTTTGTGTTTATAGATGGTGAATTCTTTTTATAATTCTTTGAATTAAGGTTGATGATTATAATGTATTTCACATTTCATCATAATTATAAAGAAAAAATAGTAAAATATATATATAGATAATCTAAACCTATTATAATGCTACAATGACTTTCTCCTTTAATATTACCAAGTGTTTGTATTTTCTAGGATAAAGTGCCACAAAATGGCAAAACACTCTATGGGGCTATTTCATGAATTCACTTAGGTATAGCACTATTCACCATTGGTTAATAAAATATAATAATATGGTTGCATGGTTTTGGATATCATCACTTTTATTTTAAGCTTATGACTATAATTAATATACATGATTATGTTGGCTAGGTTTTACAAAATTGGAAGAATATGCTAAAAGCACAATGGTTATCATTAAGATGTTTGGGGTTGGAGATGAGCCTATGTACCAAAGTTATTTTAACTAGAATATGCTTTACATGGGTTGTTTAAATTATGCTTTCACACCATACTTAGATAAGAATATTAGACAAGTTTCACGGTAACCATTAAAATCTTTTAAAACTCAAATTCTCAATAACAACCATGGTATATATTTGTCACAACAAACATTAAATGCTTTGGATAGGTAGGAAAATAAATCTAAATTTTATTGGAAGATATTATACTTAAGTAGCATGTTTAAGTATGATGAGCATGGAGTATTTGCATTTAGGCATTATTAAAAACATGGATCCTGCTGCTACTGTTAGTCCCAATAGGGAAGGCATGAAACACTCTATTCAAGATCAATTAGAACAACTATCAGTTGCAACAGATAATGTGATTCATGGAGGTCATGGCAATGGTTGTGGACATGGTCGAGGCCAAGGACGACCACAGATTGTAGAAACTAGAAATCTAGAATTAATGAGTGTAGAGGAGAGAAGATGATTTTAGAAACGAGAATCAAAATGACGCGAGCAAGAATGACAACAGATTATAAGAAATTTGGAACTACAATAATAAAATTTTTTATGCATATTTTAAAATTTCAAAATAAATAAAATGTTACATGTTACATCTCTAATTTTAACATGTGTAAATCTTATAGTGTTATTTAAGTACTTACATTGCAAATATTTTTTTAGGCTGCATCAACTTCGAATCCCCTCTTATCACCTAAAAATTCTTCCCCTAGAATGATCCACATTATTGATAATAATAACATAAATAACATTATCTAGAGTCAAGATCATTGACTCTTTGAAGATTCATCCTTCTTTCTCAATGCTAAACATCTCCATAGTAGAATTGTTGAGGAAAATCGTTTTGCTTAATTGGAAGATTAGGCATATTGAGTTCATAGTTATCACTATATTTTGCCTTTTTCTCAATCCTATTCTACACCTTTTTAATGTTTGTTGTAGTGATTGTGTAATGTATTCCTTCATCAACATATACAAAATATAAAAAACTTTATTTCTACCGGCATATGTTTACTAGCATATATTAGTTGGTATGCAAATAGTGATATTATTAAAATGGTTCAAATAATATTTTAACAACTTAAACATTTATAACAATGTCCTTTATAATGATAATTCATAACTTTAAAACTTTGAAAAAAATAATTAAATTCTACTCCTCAGTTACAACGGCTCCATTATTTTAAATATATGTATATTCATTAATTTTCTATTTCTTCACCAAAAATGTAAAATTAAATTGAAAATTGAAAAATGAGTAAAGAAATAGAGAATGAACGAGTGATTCTTAACATTACAGAGATATGTATTATACATATAAGCTAGTTATTAGTTAAGCTCACGTTTCGGCGCGCAGGTGACATCGCAGATTGGTTGCCAGCACTGCTTTCAAACGTCGCTCTCAAAATTGCAACTCCCTTCGCGTCTTCTCCTCTGCTGGGCACGCACGCACGCACGACAATTTGTCTTGTTTTGCTTATTGACCTTCGTTTCAGAAATGTGTTTTTTACGCCGCCGAACGTCCACCATCCATACATTCAAACTGGTCGACCCCTGCGCTTCCGCTTCGAATTGATTCGCGTTTATGTTGGTTCCATCGCGTGTGTTTGGCGCCAGCATCGACAATGATGCTTTGCACGGGATCCCTGCGTTTTTGTGGCAGCGAGAACAAGGAAATCTTCTCAGTTGCAGCAGTGCAATATTGGAAGCGCCGTTTCATGTTCATTCTTGTTGTTAAAGCTACTAGGGATGCCGAATTTGCTGTTTTTTATAATGGAAGGAAACCTTGGCAGCCTTGAACGCTTCTCGACGAATGGACCAGGGTAGGGCAGGGTTTGGTTCTGCTGCTGCTGCCTCCAACATCATCCATCATCCATCATCCATCGGCGGCAGTTGATGCGGCCTTGTGACTTGTCACAATCTTTTGCTGGATTTGATTTTCCAGTCTTGAAATTGAACAAATTTGGAGCTGAAATCTCTTGTATTATTACAGTTGAAGCATATTGTATGTATTGAGATCCTTAAAAAACGAGCTCGGCCGCTCCGTTCTCAGGGATTCGTTATTTTAGTAGAATCCAAATCCTTGAGGTGATTCGTATTCTTTCGTCTTAAAGCATGGCCGGAGACGAACCATCATCGCAGGAGGCCGCCGCCGCCGCCGCTGCTGCGAGGAATTCATTGGGATTTCGATCGTTATTGCGCGACTAGCATTAGCATCTAGGAATGCACTTGTTGCTATGGCTGCTGCCATAGACATAGGTATCGAAGAGGGATGCCAGGAATACCTGTTAATGGTGAATGAGGGGGATTCTGGCTCTTCAAACTGCGGGAGTGTCAATTCCACGGGGGCAGAAAACGACGTTGCCCTTAGTTCGGAAAATGGGATGATTTCCAGGAGACACGGGCACGGGCAAGGGCATGTGTCACAATGTTACAGCGAATTCGGCAGCCACAGGGTGGCGTCGGCGTCTGCAAGCCTGAACAAGTTGAAGATCTTTCTGCGGTGGTTGGGATTATATCATCCGTCGCGCTGGCGCTTGACATTTTCGCGGATTGCGTTCGTGTTGTTCACAATTGTCGTTCCAAGTGTGGCGATGCTTTGCTTGTCGTGCTCGCAGTGCTCGGACAAGCAGGTTCAGCTTGACATCGTTGTGCAGGTATCAGAGTCGGCGTTGGCTGTGATTTCGTTCTTGTTTCTCTCGCATAATATGAGGAAACACGGTCTTCAGAATATGCTCTTCAGCCAGGTCGAGAAGGAGCCGCGCAAGATTCAGTTGGCTATGGAAAAGCAGATCAGTGTACTGGTCTTTAAACCATGTTTCTTTTCATGCAATTTTATTAAGTTTCACGGGCCTCTATGAACCGTGCGTATGTTCGATAATATCATCAATCTTGTTTCTTTATATATTAGCATTGAAATACAAATGAGGTGATTTTCATTCATGTTCGTAATTTTATTTAAGTACGGTAGCATTGAAATACAAACGAGGTGATTTTCATTTATGTTCGTAATTTTATTAAACTATGGTGAGGTTTCTTTTAGGATTTATATTAGCAATTCGTTCATTGTTTCAGAATACTTTGTCTAATTCAAGAACGGATGATGTATAACTCAAATAGTCAAGTCTGCGAGATTGAAAACTGTGCAATAGTGCATATGTTGCGTATTGCAGGCATTTGGTTTGTCATCTGCACGCCCAAAATTGAAAATTGATAGAAAGTCTGCAATGCTTGAATGCTTTCTTGACGTAAATCATTTGACCCTTTGACACTGGTGTCTAATGCGGATACCGAAAGGGTTGCTTATGGAAAACTTTCCATGATGTGCATGCACCTTCCGATATGCAATTCCTTCAATCTCTGCCTTGTAAAGTTGTATATGGTTGATATACTACGCCATTAATCTCATAAGATGCTCACATGAAATTTTCGTAGCAAATTTAAATATTTTTTTTTGCAACCCTATGCTTCACCGCTCCTTGGTTACTGCTAGGCGGTATTGATGAGCATTGTTGGGGGCAGTCTTTCTGGATTACTGTTTCCAAAATGATTGGTGTGATGTTGAGTAATTTGAAATTGCTAACCATTTGGATGCTATCATTAACAATAATTTTTTTCTTAAGCGGTTTTGGTTGAGAACCATTAGTGGGTAAAATTTAATGCTTACCAATATGCATGGACAGATGTGAATCATAGCGGACAGTTAAGTTTTGAAGTTGCTTTAGACATGTATGTTCATCAAGTTTATTTCGCCTTCCTAATGGCTATACTTATTGTTTTTGCAGGCAGCACTCAAGTTACTTGCATTTATTGTTTTTCCCTGCTTACTTGGCAAGACTCTTTATGAGATTTGGTGGTTCACTAAAGTTTCTTTTACAATTCCATTCTTTAAAGATAAGGCAATTTACCATATCATTATCACAGTGGTGATATTGTTGTCATGGCTTTATCGAATGAGCTTATTCCTCTTTGTCTGCACTGTATTCCGCTTAGTGTGCACTCTGCAGCTTCTTAGTTTTGAAAAGTTTGAAAAAAGTTTTCAGCAAATGCGTGACATCTACTTGATACTGGTGGAACATATGCATATACGCGAAAAGTTACTGACTATCAGTCACAGATATCGTGTTTTCATTCTTTCATCATTGGTTGCAATCACATTCAGCCAGATTGTATCATTGTTCATCACAACTGCCCATTCATGGGACATTGATTTTATTAGAGCTGGAAACCTGGTTGTAAGTAAATCTTTTTCTTTTGAGAATATTCATTTTGGATTGGATTTGGGAGTCTTCAAACTTATATGATTTTTGATTTGTATTCATTTTTCAGAAGGACTTGTCATAGTGTAAAAGTGATGAAGCAATCTGAGAGTATTGTTGAAAGAACCCAAAAAAGATACAGTGCAACATCCTAATATTAGTTTATGAATTATAATTAGATAACAAGATGTTAGCGTAGTGGTAGGAGTCTTGACCTAAAAACCCTAGGTCATAGATTCAATTCCAGTGGGAAACATTGAGTTATGGACAAATCCTGTAAAACCAATTTTGAAATTGGTGTAGTCTGATAGATTCAGGAGGGTTTCAGTTGATGCAATTCAAAAAAGTTCAGTTTTAGATATCCTATATAGTTAAGGGTTTTGAAACTTTATCACCTGGGTGCTAGATTTGTAATTTTGAGTTAACAATCTTTTATTGTTTATCAAGACTTAAAACTTTATAAAAACTTGATAAAAACTTCTTTAAGCTTTACCATGTAGTGGAAATTTATCTATGTGAATATTCCCAAGAGATGGATACAAATTTGGAATTTAATTAAATGATACAAAGGAGCTTACTTTTATTTGCAAAAATAGAAATTCCTTTCACTCATTGTAGGGAAACATCACAAAGAAACAACGTTCATAAGTTAATTCGATCAATCAGACATGATGTTGAATTGTAAATGTGTTCCTTTAATCCCCAGGGGATGCATCACAACTGGAAGTTATAAAAAAAAACACTAAAAACTATGCCTTTAAGGCACAATCACAAGTAGACTCTGAGCTTTTCTTAGGTTGCAGTTTAGTTGTAACAATGGTTGTGAGTAGACTGTGAAGGACGTGTGAGTAATGCAAGTCATGACAGTTGATGCTAGTTGGCTGTGACCTGTTCAGGAGGGGATCAAGCAGTTCAATCTGATAGCAGCACAACTTGACTGTAGGCTTTTTGACGGTCATGATGGCAGTTGCAATGGAGTAGGAGTGCTGCGAAGTGAAGAAATTGACTTAAAACATGCTCAAAGATAATCTGATCCATTTTAAATGGACAACGATGGATCAAGACTCCAATGGATGTGATCTTTAACATTTAATAAGAATTTGATAGCAATGAAGTAGATTTTGATGATTAATGTCCAAAGATGTAAAAACAGCATGAAATGCACTGTATCCTGAAAGATCCTCAAATTAAACATTTTGTAATAAGAAGTGCTCATATGGAGAGAGAATAGAGAAGAAAACTTGAAAGCAATGTCGAATTGATAGAAAAACAAGCGATCAAGGAGTCTGTGAGCTTTAAACAAGAAATAATGAAAATCTTGATATATATTCAACTCACTTGAAATTCTTCATAACTGTTTGAATGACTTTTGAAAATTATTAGATCCAAGTGGAAAACATCCTTCTAAATATAAAAGCTATGAGATTAAAGCACATTCATACGAATTATAGCTAGAAATAAATGAGATCATAGAGGAACATTTATAAAAATGTTGGATTTTGATAAGCAATTCAAAGAAGTCAAATAAACTAGATTTCAAATACTCATAAGCTTCGTATTCTCAATGGAAAGTAGTTCTCATATACATTAATAGCTCAAACTTTTAGCAAGCACATTATGAAATAGCAGATCCTCTTTTTGGGCAAACTGAGGTGGGCATTAACTGCCTATATTCCATCAAAAAGTTCCATACACTAAGCTCTTGGGGGCAGCATAGCTAACATCCCAAAACATTAAGGCCATTGGTATGACAATTCGCAAAAATCTCGCCAAATCTGAGACATAGACCTTCACTGCATGCAAGACAAGATAACAATAGACACTAATTTATATCATTACCTATTGGAGAAGCTTTGTTGGCACATACCTATACCAACTTAAAATAAGTAATTACCAAAGCACCAATAAAAGCAGTTCCAACCTGAAAAAAAAGCACATGGCAGGGAGATGATAAAACCTAGAGTAGGCAAGAATAGCCATTCATGCTGGCCATGCTATTAGGCTGCATTTAACTTGTTATTTGGTTTTCTGATTTCTAATACCATTGTTAGGGCCCATTTATAATAATAGAGTTTGCTATTGGAAACAAAAATTATCACAATGGATTAGCACAATGGAAATGAAACCAACCACACATTGGAAGCCATAATGAAAGATGAGAAACTGAAAGAAAGTCTTGAGCCCATACCAAACAAGGGCAAACATTTACACAATCAATTCTATTACCTTTCATCTCAATTTATACATGTGGTTGCTTTCAAGCTAATTTAAGGTTCATTGAACCTAGACATATTTTTCAGTCTTTTAGAAACTTCTAAAAAAGTCTAGTAGCTAATATTTTTTACATTACTATCTATTCCAACAGTGCAAGAAAGTCTAGTTGTAAAGATGCTAGAATTAGGACAAGGTTGATTATGTCATTCTTCCATACTGGTTTCTGGGGTGTGCACCTATGGCACAGGTGAGCGTATGTGTAGTCATCATGGAAAACCACTCCTTCCTAGTCACTTGCAACAATAGAATCTGAAGGCTGATCCTGTGCATAAGGCAGGTGATCTTAGTCTGTCGGGTCCAAGGAGACAATGAAGACCTAAGTCATTGCGGGTAGTAGAACAATGCAGGATGTGTTGCCAACTCAAGGCATTGTTTCTCTTTGGCAGGTCTTTTTGTATCCAAGGACTCCATCAGTGACCTATTTCACTTGGAGTTGTGTTTATAGGTAAACCCTTTATATGTAGAAGACCTAGTTAGCTATGGCAATGGGCTTGGTAGGGCAAACCATAAACCGATCCACATCTGTTATGTGGCGGATGCATGTCAGATCAGGGTATGCATGACATACATATATGCCCATACGAAGTTGTCCAGCTTGAAAAAATTCTAAGTATATGTGATAATAGATATAAAATTTGTCAAATTAAGGAATTGAACACTCAACCTTGCACTCAATTGCATACCACTGTTCTACACAAATTGGTTCATACATAAAATATTTTTTGTATTATTTAAACATGTGTCTCTGGGTTCCACTCTTGCCTACCAACAGGTGCCCACTAGCAGGCAGGGGTGGGATCCAAGGACACACATAAGCATGGTCAAGATGGTCATGGAATGTACATGGATGGGTTACATGAAGTGACCCATGAACTGTTGTGGATTGGTTTATGGTTTTCCGGCTTGGTAGTGGTTATGACTTAAGTCTGATACGATCTTTCTTTTCTTTGTTTTGTGGAGACCTAGGAAGTAATGATTTGTGAAACGACTTTGTGGCAGCTTGCATGTTCTCAAGGCACTAAAAAGTAAGGGGCTAGTCTCCTATATCAAAGGTCTTCCTCAAAAGCCTGTACGTCCTTTACATCAGGCTTATGATTCTGACAAGGCCATGCTTCTTAGTTGCCATTGATTACTTTGCATCCATTACCTGCTCACTCTTTTGTTCTAATATGACAGGATGCACTTTGTGTTTGGACCTTCTTTTGGTTTTAGGAATCTAGGTCCTTTGAAGGAGTCCACTCCTCTTCTAGTGAATCCAAGGGGGTGTTCTAGGAGCTTGCTTGTTTACATTAATCGGTGAGCTGTGATATGAATGTGATGCGCATGATGGACACAATGACAATATCAATGACAAGTGTGGTTTTTAAATATAGCAGGCAGAGGTTTCATCATGCAGAGTAGCTGAACACTAAGGGCAATGTAGTTTTAAGGGTTTTGGTGGCATTGATTGTGAATTACTTTGTAGTTGGTGACAAATAGGGCCATTATTATGGTGGGAGTTGCTACTACTGGGTCAGCGATGGTGATGGTCAGTAGGAGCTATAAGAGTGGACATATTTTTAAACATCTGTGCCAAAGATGGAGTTAAAGTCCTCTTTTTTTTTTTTTGAAAAAAAAAAAATCAGCAGGGCCTTCGTGCCAAACACAAGGCCAAATTGGTTAGAGAAGCAAAAATGGTCACCGTGCCAAACATGGGACAAAATCAATCCATTTTTGTGCATACGCAGAAACTGTGTAGATCCTGAACAAAAGAAAGAAATGCAATAGTAAATCACTACCTGTTTCAACAAAAATCAAACCATAGCCCAAGCTCTCTTCCTACCTTGCTAAAACCCTCACTGGAAACATTAGTTTGTGAAAGCATCATCATAAGGGAACAAAGGTAAATTCTTACAGAGGAAAAAAGCAAAGGGAAAAAGGGTTTATTATCAGAGACTCTTGCTGCAGACTCATAACCCTCATATGAAAATGCTATTTCTCCCCCTCTCATTCTTATTTGACAGAATTTCTCTCTCTGGTTTAATGAGATGTTAAATGTGGGAAAATATGCATGGGATTTTGGTTATTTATAGACCAAAGGCTCAGATCCAATCACTGCAACTGAATTGAAAGTTGACTCTTAGTTGATCCTCAACTTTTCTAATGGACTAATCACATCTCACTGTTAAATTTAATTGATGAAGGCTACCTAAGGGGCCATAGGGTTTTTGGTTAGAACCTACCAAACAACTATAGCTGCGAACTATTTCTAAACATACTAACTTACCCTCTGTTAGTCCAATTCCAAATCCTTCTAAACCTAAATAACCCAAACTCATGAGTCTACTCAAACCAAACTTTCATAAAATAAAATTCGGCTACATTAACATGCATTCATCAAACACAAACAAACATCACGCATTATCGCACCATATACACCTGATGCAGTACCCAATGCCAAATGCCCATCCAATCCATGGTGCCTGACTACAGTTCAACCAGGTCAGTGCACATGTGAAATTATAGCATAAATAAGCCATAATAAAAAATTATATTCATAACTGCAAACAAATACTTCATTATTATTATCATCCATTATTAAATCATTAAATTATGCATACACACATAGACCAAATCTATCATTCATCATAAAAGCATAAGATATATATTCATAAATGTACCAGGCAAGCAATATCTAAAAACAAGGGCATTCACTATTGCTTTTTTCTACTTTTTATTTCTTCACATTAGTCATATTGACTCAATGCTCATCTTGCCAAGCGGGGTTCCCAAAGGGTTGGTAGATGAGTGAAAAATTTAACAGGTTTTGAGTGGTTGTGCCCAGGCTTGTACCTAAGCCTTACAACTTGAGAAGCAAGCACCATACCATCACTCCATATGGTGGCCCCCAAATGAATCCCTGTCCACTTTAATATCAGGGTTATACCCCTGTAGATGGAGTTAATATTCAATGTTAGTGGTGGTAGAGTACAAGTTTTCTAATAATTTGAATGTTTTAATATTATAATGTAACCTAGTTAGCAAAAAGATGGCTAATAAAGAAGGCATTATTAGTTGTTGTTTATAAAACAGAATTTCATATTCATTTTGATAACTTATTTGGCTCTTTGTTATGATACTTGCCTATTTTTAACATCATTTACATTGATTTTCAAGTCCTTTTCTTGTTTTTGTTTCCTTAAATTTATCATATCTTATTTGAAATTCTAGGTATGTGCGACTGTCCAGGTAACAGGCTTTGTACTGTGTCTTCATGGGGCAGCAAGGATCACACACAGGGCTCAGAGTACTGTTTCAAAAGTGAGTGTTTGGCATGCATTGGAAACTTGCAGGTCAAGTGATAGCTTTATTTCAAAGCCAAGAGCTGTACATCTATCACACCTCATGGATGTGGATCAGATGTACCTCTCCTCCAGTGATAATACTGAAGATAATGAATCCATGAATGATGTTAATGGACCTGGGCCCTCATATGTTGGTTCTTCACCTTTCCAGAAGAGACAGGCTCTTGGTATGTGACAAATAAATTCAAAAAATAATTTTATTTTAATGGAATTATTTTCATTTAATTTTCTTCTGTTTTATATTTCTTTTCTATTTTCACCACAATACAATCTCCAATTTTTAAGCTTTTATATGGAATTTAGAAAGACTGAAGTTCATCATATAGCCTACAAACCTTTGATGTTATTTTAATTTATTTTATTTTTTAAAATAGACATCCTTGGATCTATAGTGGCTGGGTCACCAAAATAGGTAATTCCATTTATAGAAGACAAAAGCAGACAAAATATAAAATTTCATCAAAGCTTAATATGAACTACCATCTATATTCTTCATTTAGAGTTATGATTAAACAACATTGTTCCAGTTTAAGTTCCTTTGAAATTTTGCAACATCCCTCCATAGAGCCAAAGAAGCAACTCACAACAACGTCAGGCTCCATGGCCTGTGTTGACAAACTCTAAAATTTTGTTCCTACTACATTATAACTCAAATAAACCACAAGAACATTGTCTGCACCTTGCTTTGCTGTCCCTATAATGATGTTGCCAAGCCAATAAAAAATCACTCATAGAATTAGCTGGAGGTGCTGATCTTTGAGAAGTATGCCTAAACTCATTCCAAATTTTTTAAGTGAATGGGCAATTTACAAAAGGATGATTACCACTTTTTGTTGTTGAATCACAGAAGACACAACAAGGATCCTCCATAATATTTTTTTGTGCTAGAAATTGGCGAGTGGGTAATTTTCCATGGAGTACCTTACTAGCAAAAGAAATACATGAGGAGTGAAAATGGGATTCTGGATCTTCACTAGATATTGTACTCTTTCCATGAGTGTAAAGTAGTATAAACATCCTTTGTGGAGTACTGTGATTCATCACACCACTTCCACTGCTGATTTTGCAAAGAAACTTGTTGACAAAACCATTGCCTTGTATATTGAAGCCTCTGCTCCAAATTGGGGAGGGATTAGTAATATTGGGAGCATTAACAAAAGTGAAATCACCATTTATCACCTGAATCACATAAACCCATAGTCTATTTGAGACCCAAAGCTATCAAGCAATCTTCCTTAACATACCATCATTAATGTCCTGTAGTGCCTAAGGTTATATCCTCCACAGGACCATGGATGGCATATTGTATTCTGATTCAAAACATATAGCCTACAAGGCTTACTTCCTTACTGCATAAACAGGATTGCCATCACTGATCATAAGTCCATTACTACTCAAATGTCTTCAAGTAATGTAATTTTTGGAAAAAGATTCCTGACTTTTGCAGCCTATCTCAGCTAACAATTGCTTCTTTTCGACCTGCAAAGTGGATTTACAAGATAAATAACCAAATTTTCAGGAACACATTGATGCCTGTAATTGACCAAAGAAAACTTCCTCTGTATAAATCATTCCCTATAATGATAAAAAAGAATTATTTCCAAACTTGTAACCTAATGTTTCAATAGGAAAGTGACAGTACCCATAGGAACAGCTCATAAAAGCAAAAACTCATGTTTTCATTTCGTGAAATAGGGCTTGTAATCCTATGTTATGTTTGTTGGCTTCAAATAAGCAAGTGTTTGCAGTCTTTTCATGGAGATTAGGACCTGCTTGTCTGAAGATCCATAAGACAGAACAAGAAGAGTTCTAAAGATGTTGCAATTTGGATTTGTTGGCTTGTAATTTTTCTTGAAGTTCTATTTGGTGCATCTTTTCATGATTTTTTATTCAATGGAAGCCATGAATTGAAGTCCAGCTGTGTGATCAAAAAATTCAAACAGCATTGTGAATTGCGATAATGAAGTAATAGATTTGTTATATGAACTCGTGTAGGATTTGACCCTTGCAAGAGAACCTTGGTCTATGTCTCATGATGATCAATTAAGGTTGCATTTAATCTTGGCTTGTAGTTCAAATGTGTATTCATGATTCGATCTTTGATAAAGTATTATCAGTAGAAGATGGTTTAGGATTGCCAAACAATTTGGATGCATGCTTTAAAGCTGTAAGGATACGTAGTAGAGTGTATTTCATGAATAGATGCACTTAATGGAAATCCTACAATTTAAGACATTATTTCCATTTTTGGCATGATTTAATGCCATGGTAGTACATCTTGAAATTGTTGGCAGCTAGGTTTTAAGTGATGAATAATTAATGATCTGGCTAGGTTCTTTTGTGAATAGTTGGGTATTCTGGTAATCATGGTTAGTACTAATACTTTATGGCTGTGGATTATGATGAGTTTGTGAGCGGGCTCAAGATGGAGAAGCATCATTATTATGGTTACTTTGAGTTTGTGCATTCTTTGTTTGCATATACTGTGTTGGTGGTTAATGATGTCAGGAAGGCAAATAAGAGGCAACTTGTTTGCTAGAATTGCAATAATGAAAGGGCATATGAAGAAAGATTGTTTAGTAAATATACTAATGTTGCTGCACATTTTCATTTGACGGTTTGAATACTCTTTGATTCTCTTTGAATATTGAACGAAGTCTAAACATAAACACTATTTATTCTCAAACTAGCCATTAACTAGCCATTAACAAGCTGCGTGGTTATATCATCTGGTTATCCATTAGCCAGCCACCCTACTGAATAAGTAGGTGGCTATTGTGATAGTGTTTCCCGAATGGCAAATGGCAATGTTGCTGGAGTCATCAAGGGTTGAGAAACTTCTTGCATCATCTGATTTTTCATTTGACAATCTCATTTAATTCTGATTGTATCATCAGTTTATGTTCATCACAAAGGCATTTGATTGTGTTACCATTTTTAACAAATCAGATTGCATTGATTTTCTGTTCAAACTAGTTGTCAATGTGTGGTTTGAAGATTTTGAGTGTAGAAACTACCTCATTCTTGGAGTGTAACCCATATGTCTATGCGTAGCCACTATTATCATATACCATGACCAAACTATATTTTGAGCCTTTCATTCTTGCATGAGATCCATGACATCCAAATGAATAATTTCAAGAGCTTCTAATGATTCTTTAGATTTATTTCATGAGGGCTTTTTATTACATTTTCCCTTGTTTCAGATGCATCTGAAGGTCCTTCATTGTATATGTTCTTACAAATATTCTGACTTTGTTTTCTTCAGCCATGCTGGTGAAGGAACAATGCTTAAGAATACAACTTTGTGCCATTGTTTTTCCACTCAATGTACGTAGAAAGAGCATGGATGTTATTTGGTAACGTTTCCAAAACAATAGAGAATCCCTTATCATTCGTTGATCTGCAATCATTTTTGTCAAAGATACTTTTCCTTCTGCTATAATTTGACCTTCTGAAAGAAGTGAATCCAATAAAGGGATGTAAAACACATCATGAACGTTTATGTGACTTTCATGTTTCATTGTGACTTTTATATTCCCATCTGCTTCCATCTTCACAGTGCTTTTACCTTCTATTCTATGAGATTTTTGCTTCTTTCATACAGGAGAGCATTGTAAATGCGGGAGCAGGGCTGGTGGTAGCAGCTTACCTCTCTCACAATCCTCCTGTCCTTGTGTCCTAGAGCCGCACTGGCATGGTAGACCCATGCACTAACCAAGGGGGCCTCGTTCCTTCTCATTTACCTCAAGACAATGCCTAAGATGCTTTTGTAGTTCAACTTAGCATTGGAGGCTACCCTACGGAGGTTTTTATGGCGTTATTTGCATGCACACATTAAGGATGTGAGATCAACGTTTAGTGTGTGCTGATGAACTTGGAGGATACAGTTGGCATTCTCTGTAGTGTTTTTGTGAGCGGGGTGAGGGAATGTTTAACCAGCTTGTTGTGGTATTGCTTATTGTGTGGTGCATGACATTTTGCCATTGTGTGGTGTTTAACCAACTTTGGACTCTAACCAGAACGTTTGTTTTCAAGCATGATGGTTAGGGCTTATTCCACCTGAGTTCAGTTACTGTGGGTGTTTTCAGGGACAATGTTGTTACAGAGAGTATGTCCAAAAGGGTCTAGTATTTATTAAACTGGTAAATCAAGGTTCTAAAAAAAGATGCAAGTATTAATACAACAATATTGTTGTAAAAGTTCCAGCACCTATCGAATAAACCTTCATGGGAACTAGTATTGCAAAAATATACAAGGATTAAGTAATCCAATTTTTGTAACCATGAAGAGCATTACAAATGATCTTGTTATGCTAGGTGTTCTGTAGGTAGCATGAATTATTTATGAAACTCATGATGACAGCGAGTCACATTATAGGGTACTTGGTTAATTATGTTCTACCAAGTCATATGCAAGTGATTATAGTAACTGGTGATGTTGAACAAGTGTGTTAAGTATGGATGTCTTAGAACACCAAGTTGGTCACCAAAAAAAAAAAAACGAAAAAGGTGTCGTGAACTTTATCATGAGTTAGAACCTTTGTAGATCTGCTCTTCAAAATAACGCGTAAATGATGTTACGTGACCATTGAATAAAAAAAGTCATGATCTCTCATACAACGTAAAATCCCCTTGTGGGATAGAATTTGTAATCAGATGCAACTAAAAAACAAACTTATCATGAGGGTCTGTAAATAAATGGGTCAATGCAAGAAAATTTTGCAGTTGTTTTTGGAGTAATGACTGCAACCTGATCCACTGTGCTGAAACTCCAATACAGCCATACTAAAAATTCAGTTTAGATTTCGGGATTTGGCTATTAGAAAAATGTATTTTACAAAGACATTAGAGAGGTAGGATTTTGTGCTACAGTTATTTTTGTTTTTGTTTTGGTGCGAGTTTTTGCTCGTTTAGTTTTTACTATGAGTATTCTAGTTGTTTGGCTCGAATAAATCTCTGCTGTGGATGTTTCGCTCTGCTCTGGAGGGTTTTGGCACATACAACCAACCATTTTAAACAGCTTTACTGGCATTTCTTTGCTAACTTGTATACCCTCTTATTTGAGTCCAGTATGATCTTTTGGGATTTGTAAAAATGCGTACATTGGATTTTTTCATGATAAAAGATTTTATGAAAATTTTTTATGATACCAGGAAATGTAATATTTAAGCAATGGAAATGCACCATTCTATAAAAATCGGAAATAGAAAATGTCATTTACATTTGAATCATTTGAGAAAAGGCTATAGGAGGGATAATACTTGGATCACCAAAACATATATTCTAGATCAATGATTTCTGGAATAAACCATCACCATACCAGTCAATTGTAAATGATTTTCCAATTACAAAATGAACAGTTTCATTGTTAAAATTAATACTAGCAACTTAAACATAGAATCCTTCCACAATCTTTCATGATTATTACATATTAATATACTAAAATTCTTTTAAATATATACACCAAGTATTCTTCTTTTAGATTTTTAATATTTGGTGTGCTGTTTGCTTAAGCATTTCCTGACAAAAGGGTTTTTAAGCTAGGAAGCGCAAATAGTTGATCAACTATAACTGAAGTGTTTATCAAATCAAAGCTGTCAGATTATCCTGTTGACTGGAATTGATGATGTTTTTTTGCTCTTCTACAGTGTCTTATCTGCGACACTCAAGTGCGGGTATATCCATCTATGGTTTTGTGCTGGATCGTGGATTCATCTATACGCTGTTTGGTCTGGAGCTTTCAATGGTACTCTTCATCCTTGGTTTGACTCTAGCTATAAATTGAGTGCCTTCCCCAAATTACTCTGATTTTCAATTGTTAAAATACATGAAGTCAGAACCATTGTACTCGAAGGGATCTTCTTGTGAATGTTTGCAAAGTCAGAACCATGAAGAGCGCTCAAATGTTTTTATTTACTTTCTAATAAAATTTTCATCTTATAGATCGTAGAAACCATTATATTTGGATAGTCTAAGGGGTATACAGTGTGATGGAAGGAGGCAGTACTTTGCCCACAAGGCTTCTATAGGGCCCAATTTTGACGACCTGATTTTATCTGCAACCGCTACTTGGTTTGTTTGAAAAGTTTCTTTAGAAGGGAAAAAAGAGGAAGAAACAGAGAACAAATGTAAAAGAAATGCAATTGAATATTCTGTTTTGTCAATAGAATAAAAACTTAACATGCGCCTGATGATTAAACCTGGTTAATGGGGTTTTGTTTTTAAGCAGTTTTGTAACCCTAGTATTAAATTCAACATTCTTTGGTTTTATGCTTTGCCTCGAGGGAAGATTTCTTTTGTGATGAGGGAAGAATGTTGGGATTTGAATGTGCTCAATTGTAGTGTGACTTCCCGCATAATTGATTACAAACGAGGAAGATTTCTTTGATGACTTCATTATTTGCCGCTCAAGTTGTACAATGTGCTTGCTAAACAAATCAAATCATTTTTTGTCTTTGTTGAAATGGTCACTACATGTTTATTAAATTGCATTTGGAATTATCCGTGTGGTTTGTTGGGGTTCTTGCATTTGACTAACTAGTGGTAAGGTAGTATTAGATGACCATGAGTAGAGCATGATTAGTAGTGAGGTGTTGATGATCACGAAGTAACCAAGACTAGTGATGAGGAAGTGAATGACCACAAGTTGATTGTAACTTGAGGTAAGGTCATGATTCAAACTTTATTTTCATTTGTTTAACTTTGAGTTGGTTGTGTCTTATGTTATTCAAATTTTTTAAGATCATGAATTCATTGCAACTTGCATTTGACGTGAGTTATTGTGGCTTGTGGTGAGGTCATGTTAGGCACTATGTACTAGTGAAAATTATTAAAAGGATTCACAATCATTATGTTAGGCACTATGTATGAGTGAAAATTATTAAAATTATGTACGAGTGGATGGACAATGTAAGTGTACTAGTAGTTGATGTTCTGTTCGTTATTATTGTCTTCTCACTTAGAGTTAGCAAAGTTCAAGTTGTATGGTTTAACTCTTAGTGAGATATATAATATGTTGATGTTATTTGGCTTTAATTACACTAAGTGCCAACATGGTGAAAATGATGATAAAATCTAGTGTAATGAAAATAGAAAGCTATTCTATCCTATGGGTGATAAGCAACCATTCCTAGTCTGCCCTACACATTTTGGGCTAATGAAACCATTATTGGGATTACCAAGTGATTTAACTATTGAGCAAATCAAGTGAAGTCACTACTAGGTTATCAAATAATTACATGTTTCACTTAACATTGGAATATAAAAGAACTTAGAAAATGTAAATGACTTAAGTAAACATGATGAAAAGTGAAATTAAACTAACTAAAATAAAGTGAAGTGAGATGCTACAATGATGAAAAATAATCTTGATCTTTATTTCTGTTTAGGAATAATCCACTCGAATAAAGATTTTGTTCAATTGTTAATCATCACATTGTAGCCATTTACTCTAACTCTAATTCACGAAAACAAATTGCAAGAATTTAACTAAAGTGTTGGCTAAAGTTTCTTCTTTCTACGCAATGGTTGATTGATATTTATAGGCATGACCATGGCTCACTATATCACATTTACAATTATGTATGTAGAGCTACAATATCGTATAGCTTCATGACACAATGGTTTTATCATACTTTCATAACTAATTGAAAACTTGTCCTTGAGTTAAAACAAAACGAAGATAGAGTTTCTTACAAAATTTTTTAAGTTATAAATGGGCTTGGATACAATGACTTATATACATGATTGACTCTATTATGAATGCTGCATTGTGGTTTGAGTAGTGTTTACAAAATTACCATGTAGTGCATGATTGACACATATGATAAAACAAATTAAAACAAAACAAAACCAAACTCGATGTAGTCCTTATGTTCCAAGTAGCGGTGGCTTCTCCATTGGCTTCTTTCCTTTGTCGTCGAGTTTTTGAAAGTAATATCTGTTAAGGAGTGCTCAAAGCTTTTTCTCTTCTAACCTTGGGTCATGTACCATCTAGGTGAATTCAACAATGTTTGCTAGAGAGGCGACTTTCCATGGACATGGTAATTGCATGAACATCTTATTGGCTTTCACATACTAGGCCACAAATTGCCTTCTTTCCACTTTAAAAGCCCTAACTATTTTTCTTAATCCTTGATAATCAATCATTCTCCTAGCCAGGTTTGCTGCTATATCCTTTTGGTCTTGGTAGCTAGCTTTGACCACTTGGAGTTCAAAGTTTGCAATATGAAGGTTTTGTTGCACATCATTTTTGTCTGCAAACTCTTTCTCGTATAATGCATAAACTACGATCACTTGTTGCTTTAGTTTTGTTATGGGCCTGCTTGATGTTAACATGGTAGGATTAGCATATTGAAGATTTGCTAATCCCATGTATTCTATCAAATCCTCTGTTTGCAGGTCTTTGTTTTTTATTTTGGCTTCTTGCATGTGGGCAAGACTATCCAAGATTGGTTGCCAATGAGGTGTTTGTGTTGTGATGGAATTGATTTTGACTTTGGTCATCTAGATTTCCTTTTCATTGATTTGCTTGTATATGCCCACCTAATCTTTAAAGTGCTCTTTTAGTTGTTCATGCTTCTTGGCCTCATTTTGCCATGCGCTGATTTCAATGGTTGACTTTTGATGCATAGTGTAGACTTCTTCCATGGATAGGGTTCTATTTTCTTTAGCCAATTTTCTATGTCAAGGTTGACTTGAGCAAACTACTCCTTCAGATGAATGCTTTCTTCTAGCACATTTTTCTACTTTTCAATATCTATCAACCTCATATTTTTAGCAACAATTTTCTTGTTTTCCTTTTCTAATGCAGTTAGGGCTTTAGCATGGGCATAGGTTTGAGCACATGCCATTGAGGTGTTCCACACTACCTTTTCTTTCTCCATGTCCATCTAGGCATATTTGGCTATCAATTGGTCCATTTGTTTAGTTCTAAATTGTTTTAGTTGGTCTAGTACAATATATTATACAAGGTCTTGCTTTTTTGCTCTTAGTGTAGCCAATTCTGCTTGTAGCCTCTGCACTTTGTTTTCGATATGTTTTGCTCTAGTTTTAGCCATGACCAACTTGCCCTTAGTTGAGATTAACTTTGATTGCATTGCACTGATATCACTAGGGATAGCAAAGAGATTCTGCATTACTTGACTAGTCTGTAGCAGTTGGTCCAATATATCTTTGTGCTCTTTAGGGGCCATGGATGTTCCAACTTTGGTTTCAGTGATATCAACTGGTGGTATAACAGGAACATTAAAAGATTCTTTGATATGGTTGGTGATAACTTCAACTACTCTTGTTGCATCATGATGTTGCATAACCATCACTGTGGCTTTTTCTCCTGTCTCTAACATTACCTAGAAGGATGCAACATTCCCAGATATCTATTATTACTAATCTTCGTTCTCTCCTACTTGCAATGAGATTTGACCACTAGTAAGTCTTGTTGATACAACAAGTCTACTTGGATTGTCTCTTACTTTGTACATACTAGAGACCTCTCTACTTCCCCAACTTATGATTTCAGTAATATGTTGCAGATGGCTCATTGAGGATCTATAATCTAGTTGTGCCAGAGGAGCACTTAGCCTTGGTCTATTAGTGACTGGTATTGATCCACTAGGTCTTGCTTATTTTGTTTCTATGGTTGGAATGTTTCTTGTCAATGTAGATCTAGTTGCTTGTTTAGTGCTTGCTGCTTTTTCCACTTAATCCTTCTTTGGTGGCACTGGTTTTGAAATTTCAACATATGAGGCATTTTGGGCTTTGTAGAGAATGTTATTAATATATCCTAGAATTCTTGCTTGTTGGCACACTCTTTTGAAAAGGTAAAGGTGAGTTTCCTTGCCTTCTTTTCATCAAATCTTTTTTGAATTTCCAAGAATAATAGATGAGCTATGTTAGCCCGAAATTTCCCCATGAGAATGGTGCTTTCTCTAGCAGCATAGGTGAAAATTTTGTTAAATCTTTTTGTTGGGAAGATATGGTAGGTTCCAATCTTAAAGTAAATCTTTTTAGTGGTGGATAATCCATTGTATTCTTTTTCACTAGTTTCATAGGCTCTTTGCATCCATAGTTTCCTTGCCTCTATACCTTGTAGAGGTTTGTGTGATGTTGGCTCCAACATTTGGAAGGTTGAGTGCCTTGGTTATCACTATGGCACTATAATTTCATCTATCTTTAATGTAGCATCATCTTGTTTGTTCTTTCAGAATTGGTATAGTTCTCCCAAGTACCATTTACCATTACATGAGATTATCGGCCATAGAGAAGAGGCTTGGAGTTGTTTATGGACTTCGACAAGAGCAAACTCCATGAATGGTTCAAAGTTCAGTTCACTATGATAGTGGACATGATAGACTTTTCTTGGATTGCTTGGAGACATTCATTTAACAGCGTGAGGCTCTATCCTTACTCTTGCACAAGTGGTGCTTTATCTTTTGCTTGCATGGATTGTCCTATCATAAGTGTTGGTTGCTAGATGCTATAGGATTGAGCCTCCTACTTTGTAGGTGGAGTTTGTTCACCAGTTTGTCCTCTTCCTCTGGGTCTCTTTCCCCTTTGTTGTGATGGTCCTTCCACTATGGGTCTTTTAGGAGGCATCTGCAATCATAAAGAATTCTTTTAAGGATTTCATAAAAATCTCTAAATGTTCATAATCCTTCCTCAAGTTCTTGGTTTTAGTCAAAATCAACTCTTATTATTATGTTTTAGTTCTTATTAAGATTACAAACTTAGAAAAAATTTGTAAAAACCCTCATTTGTAAAATTTCCTAAGGTTTACAAACCATTTTTAGGATATATGACCTATCACAATTGCTAATTTCTTATTTAACATGTATTTGAATGGTTAATCAGGAAGAACTGTTAAGTTTATTAGCCTTTGTTAGTTTAAAATATGATTATTCTTTATTGTTTTTACCCTTTCTTTGTTCTTCCAGGCATTAGAAAAATTTGATACAAATTGCACAACTGTGTGTAGTACTCTCCCCCATGACTAAGCTGGTTACTTTGGAAGCAAAAGGAAACGAAAATGGCTCAAATCAGAGCTACGATGAGGATGAGATGGCTTTTGGAAGTTCAAAGGTTAGATCAACATGAACTCCCTAGGTGTTGAATGAGAAATTGAAAAAAATAGCTAATATCCTACACATATATATAGGTTTTTATTGAGGATATATCATAGATATGACATCATGGATGTGATATCATAGGGGATAATACATCATATCTACAATATCACCTTTGAATTTTTTAGATTTTGAGCAATTTTTGATGGAAAATTTGAGTAAAATGCATAGTCTAGAAGGTATAGAGATGGTCCAAAAGGTTCTTAATGATTAGTGATGCTTAGAATGTAAGAATTTGTCATTGAAAGTGTGTGAAAGAAGAAGTTTGGGTAAGGTATGTCAATTAAGTCTGTAGGAGATGGTTCATAAAAATTGTCAAATGTATGATCAAAGTTGAGTGTATAGAAAAACAACAACAATCACATAAGTGTTCTAGAGGCACAAGATGATGTGGAATTGATCATTAGGTATGAAGCATAAGAGTTATACAAGTGGATCCTTCCCAAAGTAGGCTCAAGTCTTTAGTGCCCTTGTATAACCACACCTACAAGTGTCCATAGGCACTCNAGTGCCCTTGTATAACCACACCTACAAGTGTCCATAGGCACTCAAGTAGATGAATGTGAAACATACATGTCTTCCAAAACACAGATATTAGTATTGCCTTAATGAGAAAAATAACACTATATTATACAAAACCATCAAATTATGATTGTATATAACAATGAAGTGGAATGGGAGTAGCAAGGATTGTAGAAAATGCAATGTGAGGTGTCTTACCATAGGTATAATGAATTCTATGTGTGATGCATGATTAAAATGATCATTAGCCCTTCTATCCAAGATCCAAACTAAGCCCATACCACTAACAATCATAAGACTAACACATCTATAAGAAATATTAACTCTTGGCAATGAAGGTACAAGAAAGTAGTTATTAACAACACATTTTATTTTGAAGGAGACTTGGCCATTGGATGAAGAAGTGCCTTCAACATGGGTAACATGTCTTCTATCCTCGTTACCAATGCGAGTTCAAGAAACCTTGAAATATTTGAGAAGTCGCCTACCTTCAAACATGGGTGACATGTCTTCGAGTAGAATCCTAAGAAATTTTTATTATGTGATTTATTAGGTTATTACTGTGTCAACCTTACCAGATGACTACCTTTAGGCATGTGTAACATGTCTTTTCAATAAAACTGTAAGACAACACTTATTTTAGACATATTTCCATTTTTTATTTGAACTCAAGTAAATAATACAAATTAACAACAGGATAAAACTCATAGTTGTAGCCTTAGAGAATTCAAAAATCCCCTTGATGTCACACCCTTTTCATTCTTGCTTAGTTCTTCACTTTACTATCCAAGCATAATGATTACAAATTTATTTAGTTTTATTATGAAAAAAATGTCATTATGTCCATGGTAAGAATATCATATTATTGGAAATGAGTGGATGGATGATGTGGTCTCATTGTTTACGTGATCAATCCTTTAATGATTTGACAATATAGGGTGAAATTCCCATTGTTTGAACTACATCTTGTTTTATTCCTTTATACTTTATTGCAAAAATCAACAAAAATATATACATGAAGGATAGTAAAAATCATAGAAAAATGTATAAAAAATTTGAAAGATATTAAAAAATGAAAAACGATTAAGAAATAGAAAAAGTTATAAAAAAAGATGAAAGGTATTAAATAATGTAAAAATTAGTAAGAAATGGGAGAAGTATGATAAAAACTTGTAAGCCAAAAAATTATAAAAAAATGTTGAAATGCACTTATTAATTTTTGATTCAAGATAAGATACCTCTCCCATGACTGAACTCATGGACAAGTGTTCATAAAATGGACCCTAGATCCCCAAGATCATACACTCTAGGTTTCTTGTTTATCATCTCTTTAGGTTTTTGTTTATTATCCCATGTGACATTGATGACAATCAGATTCTGATCATTAAGAGACATATCTTGTTGGAGTAGATGTTATTCTTATTTTAGATTGTTTAGATATGTTTTCTTGTTCATTTTTAATTTTAGGTTTTGAGTCTTCATGTTCACTAGTTGTTGTTGGTATATGATCATGGTTTAGGATATCCTTTTGTAAGTTCTTGATTTGGGTTATTTTCTTGGGGTAGGAGTTGATAAGTAGATTAGATGTTTCCATACATGTTTTGGACAATTTCATGTTCTTATTTCTTAATCACAAGGTGTCTTTTGGTTTAGTGGTTGCTATTTCTTTTTGCATACACACTTGTTTTTAAAATTTGTTATGGGTGTAACAATCATGTTAAAATTTTGAACTTTGAGTCCACAAATGCACACTTCATCATCATCAGTAATGCATGGAATTCTTTGCATCTATATGGCTCCATGCTTATCTTCCTTGTAAATTTCCAAGGAAAAGTCTCTTATTCCCATCTTATCATTAATTGTGTTAAGCCATGCTCTTCTCATTATGATAAGAAAGTCTCTATTATTATTCTTCACATCAATTACAAGAAAATATTTTGGATAAGACCACCCATTGATAGTGGTCACCACATCTTCTATTGGTTCCAAAGAAATGGTAACTAATCAATTTGCAAGCTCTAGTCATATGTTGCACTTCTTTAATGGCAGTAAATTCTAGGCCTTATACATGTCTTGAGAAATGAGATTCATTCCTAACCTAGAATCTAGTAGAGATTTACATGATGTGTTTTTTCCAATGATTTGCAAATAAAGTAGAGGATTTCTAGGGTCTATTCTTTTCTTGGGAAGCACTCTTGCCTTTATCCAATTTGATACTGTATCAGTAAGCATGATAGTTGTAAGTTTTTGATTTGGTTGTTATGAATGGTGATTGTAGGAGGATTTGTCATAGGAGGAATATGATTGGATGAAGTTCTTACTCTACTAGCCTTTTCTAAACTTGTCTTGACGAAAGGATGTTTCCTAGATTTACCTTTGATATTGTTGGTATGATCCTTTCTCTGTATACTTACTGTCCTAGTAGCACTTTTTTGCTATGGTTGTTGATGAGACGTGTTTCGCATGAGCCGTGATATCGTGTACGTGATATCGCGTTGTCCCTTGCGATGTCGCGTACGCGATAT
>MNCI01022150.1:200194-224581 GCA_015680685.1 Gnetum montanum | reverse complement strand
GACTTGATTACGAGCATTTACGAATATGTACGGCTAATCAAGGAATCGGCTGCTCATCACGATTAGATTCTCTCACCCTCAACTCCTAGAATGTGGAATGAGTATGACTTGATTACAAGCATCTAAGGATGTGTACGACTAGTCAAGGAACAGATGCTCATTATGTTTAGGCTAGTTAAGTGCCTTAGTACGACCACTTCGAGCACGTGCATTACGCGTGGTGATCCCAGTAACGATTAGCATTTGGTAGTCATGGTTGCATAGTTCAGGGTGTGTACAGTAAGTGGGAACGGATGCTGATGCTAGTTAATTTAGACTTAGTTCATTAGTTAGAGTTAGTTAGTTTCTCAACCCTTCACCTCGATAGCATAGGAGAAAAACATAAAAAGATATAAAAATCATATACCTCGGACTTACTTAACCATACACCGTGACAAACACAAGTAAGTTTAGGAAGACAATGAATGATTAACCCCAAGTGTTCCATGGGGCGTGTAGGCACTTAGTCTGCGGAGTTCGACCGGATCGCACGTGCTACGCTCGTTTTGTATGGTTGAGTGTAGGGGTACCTTGCCACTCATCAGTTGTGATGACAATTCTCTTTGCATTACTAGTGGTGGTACTGGTGGTAAAGTGTTGGGAGCTTGAAGTGAAGAACCAACCATTGGTTGGGGTGTATAAGTATTTAGATCTATGCATGAGGTAGTGGGTCTATGGTACTTTGATGGATAGTAGGATGAGGAAGTATGGACAGAAGTATTCATAGGAGAAATTGGACATTGGATGTAGTATCCATAGGGATTAGGCTACTTGTATGAATGCTATTTCCTTGGTGGTGACATTCCCCATGCTTGAGGTTGGTTCCATTGCTTTTGGTATTGCTCTTGTAGTTGAGGATAAGCCCTGCTTGGATAGTATGATTGTTGATAAGGCTATTGGAAATTACTTTGTGAATAAGATAATCGCCTAGGCATTTGTCTCTTGACAAATTTTAGATTAAGTATGTATGCCTTGGATTCTTGTAAGTGGACCATAATAGGGAAACATCCCTTAGGATGTTCATACTAGCATACTTTACATCCTTCGTCATCTTCTAAATTAGAGCCCATTGTTTCCTCTATTGCAACAACTTTGCCTTTATTCCTATAGTTCTCTTGTTCATTGTCTTTTCTTTTCTTTCTGTCTTTACTTCAGTTTAGGGCTTGTTTAGTCTTTTCCCCTACTATCTTTAGTTGGGTAGGAAACTTTTGATCTACTAAATCCTACATTTTCTCTACCTTTGTTGCAATGTCATTAACCAATTTCTAGATGGGTAGAGTCTTACATTAGATTTTATCTTTTAGAATTTCTTCTTCTTATGACTTACATATTTTTACATCCCTTTTCCTTATTGCTTGATCTTTGTTGTATTCTTCTATTGATTATCTTTTTCTTAGATCTCCTTCTTCTTTTACCACTTGATCAATGAGTCTTTGGATTCAATGAGTTGTCATTTTAGACAATTTGCCTTGGGCATACACTCCAAGAGTTTATCTAGTTTTGTTTTGTAGTTCACTGATGATGTGTCATAGTTGCTCCCTTGAGAAAATTTGTGGCCTGGGCACCTATATAATAATGAATAGTATTTTCCCATTGTCACATCAAGGGATTTATGTATCCCCTTTTTTCTATCCTTGGATTTGTTTTCCCAAATTGGACACTCTAGAATAAGTTTGATATTTTTCGTTGAAGAGTTCTAACATGGTACTCCATCTTCAAATTGATTCAAGTTCTAAGGATTTGTATCAGATCTCTACTTTCTTTGTGAGTGTTCTAGAAAATAACTTCAATTTCTACCAATCATTTTCAATGTTTTGAAGGGAACATGCATTGTAGAAGGCTTGGAGATGGTGTTGTGGATTTGTGTTGTATTTGCCTTCAAATTTTGGAATGTTGTTTATGTCTAGTCTTTGGATGCAACTGTTCCTTACATGCCTAGTAGGAATGTACACAACTTTTCTAATATTGATCATATTTCAAGTGACCAATAGGGGTTCTTCATAGTCTTAAGGTTTGTAAGCTCTATTGTAGTGATGACCCCTTCAATGCTCATGATGCTCTCTTTCTTCACATCCAATCCTTTCTCTTTGTTCATCATGGTTATCTTCCTCTTTATTAGGATGCCTTCTTTTATATGCATATCTCTCATGGTCTCTTCTTCTTTCCCCATCATGATCCCTCAATATTTGTTCTCTCTTGCTAGAATTTGTAGATGAATATGAGGAAGAAGATGAAGGGGTTGGAAAATGGTGCCGGCTGGTTCTCTTCCTGTGACTCCTTGATTTTATCTCCTTTAGAGTCAGTGGAGGTCTTAGTCCTTGAATTCCTCCTAAGTTTGGAGTCTTTCTTATCTATTCTAGGGGCTTTTGCAAGAGCTAAATGCAATTTTATCTTAATGCAAAAAATTGATGTTTAAGAATGGGACCCATATGCTTGATAAAATTTCTTAGTTTGGAATATAACATCTATTTTTTGTTTAAAGACAACTGTTTGAGGTACTTTCTTTCCCTTGTCATGCTCATGTCTTGTCTCCATGATAGTATCACTTCTTGTGTAAGCCTTTGTTGGTTGCTATGGTGTGGTAATGTGTTTAGTGATATGGTAGCCTTCTTGCACATAGCCAAGGTTTGAGCTAATAAGGGTTGCTTGAAGCATTGATGGTAATGAACATTCTAGTGGCAAGACAATGTTGTCATGTAGATCTTTCCATATGAGCTTTTTTTCTTGATAAAAAACAAATGTGAAGTTAGAATAGCAAGAATTAGTGTAAGCATAGGAAATCCTAGTTTGCATCGATGCACTTTAATCTTCTTCATTATAATCCTTGTCATGAATTTTATTAAATTCAGTACTAGCTGGAGATTTTTTCTTAGTTGTAGAAGCCATGTTAAATGTTTGATGCTTAAGTATGTACTTTTTAGGAAATTATTTTAAGTGTGAAAAATATACCTTATGATTCTTGATACAATGAACTTTGTAAAATCAACTAACTAGAAAACATTGACTCATCCCTGATAATGATAGCAATGATGAGCGGTTGGATATTCCAACACTTAACCATACAAGTTACAGGTGTTTGCTTGTGACTTGATCGTAATCCATGGATGGACAATGTCAATGTACTAGTAGTTGATGTTCTATTTGTGATTGTTGTCTTCTCACTTGGAGTTAGCAAAATTCAATTTGTATGGTTTAACTCTTGGTAAGATATATGATATGTTGATGTTATTCAACTTTAATTACACTAAGTGCCAAGATGATGAAAATGATGATAAAATCAAAGTTTAAGTATAATGAAAATAAAAAGTTGTTTTTAACCTATAGGCAATAAGCAATCATTCTTTGTCTGCCATACATATCTTGGACTAATGTAACCATTATTGGGATTGCCCATTGATTTCACTACTGAGAAAATTAAGTGAAGTCACTGCTAGGTTACCACACAGTTTCACCTTCCACTTGGATCTGCTTGTACTTATATTACCTTACTATGAGACATTGGAATATAAAAGAACTTAGAAAATGTCAATGACTTAAGAAAAATAAACATGATGAAAAGTAAAATTAAGCTAAGTAAGATGCTACAATGCTGAGAAACAATCTTGATCTTTATTTTCGTTCATGAAGTATGTCCAAGAATAATCCACTAGAATAAAGATTTTGTTCAACTATTATTCACCCCATTGTGGGCATTCACTCTAATTCATGAAAACAAACTACAAGAATTTGGCTAAGTGTTGGCTAAAGTTCCTTCTTTTGATGTGATGGTGGGTTGGTATTTATAGGCATGACCATGGTCCCACTACATCACATCTACAATGATGTATGTAGAGCTACGATATCGTAGCTGCATGACATAATGGTTTTATGAGAAAGAAAGAAAAGGAAGGGCTGCAACTAATGAAAGGCTTAGCACTTACTCATCTTAGATGCACACACATAGGAGAATGACAGGAAGGAAATGCTTGCATTCATTTTATATACAAAATGGACAAGCTACAATGAAAGGGGTTTACCTATGTTTATACTTTTTAAGAGGGAAGAGCTTTCCCATAATTGATATGCTTATGCATAAAGACCCATTAATCCCCTTCTACATTTTATGAAAATTCTTTTAACTTTTACCTTTTCTATCACTTTAACCATCAAATTAAAGCTTCTAACCACTTAGGATCCATGAAACATAACTTTTCACTACTACTTATGACTCCTAACTCTTATGACTCAAATATAACAACAAAGACTCGAAACAAAATGGAGAATGAACATCAAACAAAGAAAGATAAGAGGTAAAATTACATTCACATTATGCTCAATATGGACATTCAATGTATTCAATTTTATGCTATTATAAAATTATTCACAATCAACAATTCTAGCAGTTGATTTAGGTAGGATATATGTATAATGTTTTTATGTTTAACAATTCTTGATGCATATTTTGAAGCATCTTTTCTTATTAAAGTACATTATGTTTCAAAATAATTTTATCTACAATTGAAAAGAAATTAATCCCAATACCTTGAGTAGATTAGTTTGCTGTAGGATTATACATGTCTATAATACTTAGTCGTGACTACTATGTGATTCATGGTGACTAAATAAGTTTTGTAGAGGTATTTTGAATATTAGCTATGATATATTTGTTTAGACTAAATATATTTTAATTTTTTATAGCGTCTTCACTATGATTTGACTATTCTATAACTTGTTTAACTATGTTATTCTTTTATTTTTTATTTGATTTGTAATTTATTTTTAAGTTATATTTTATTTTATTAATGGTATTTATTTCTTGGTATCTTGATAAGAACAAGTTTGGGATGGATGGGGATGTTATATTGGATTTTAAGAACTTGTTAGAGTTTGGTTTTACATTTAATGGAAAACTCTACTTATAGGGAGTTAGCTAGAAGAAGTTTATATTAACAATCACAAACAAAGAATTTTATTTGTACAGTTTAATGTACTTCACAACAGTTGCTTTGTTATAAAAATAGATTACAAAAATGTTCCTTGTTGGTCTTACATGTAAGACTAGATTCTTTTGACTTTATGATCACATCTACTCTTGTTAATAATATTTATTTAAACTACCATATCTTATATGGCCTACTTGTGGTGGATACTTTGCCCACTTCTTATACAAAATGTAACTATCAACCTATGATTGTTGTTCAATCATACAACTTCTTAGTTTGAATCTTCTCTCCCAGTTACAATACGTTTTTAAAGTCTACTTTTACATAAGCTCCTACTTCATACTTCTACTTATGATTACATATCAAGTTATGTATGCATCATATTAACTAGATTCATTGATTTGATTATCTTGTAATTGGGTTTTACTTGATCATACTTTTGGTCAACTTTTATTTCATTCTTCTTCTAACATTGATACTCATATACTTCGTAACTTTTCTTGTACATCTTTTAGTTTATGTAAGTGATTAGGATGTTTCCCTTTATGTCTCTTAACTTTTTACATCATTGGTGTTAATGAGACTAATGATTGAATCATATTATATTAATTATAATCTAACATTCTCTTTCAAGCATTAGTTTTATGAATTTGTTAATTAGTCAAAAATTTTATAATATTTTCAATTAAAATACAAAATTGGAATTAAATATATCAATTTATGATTAATCATATCTCTATGATGGCTAGTAAAAAGATATGTGGTTAGATGTAAGTGTATTTCTCTTCACTTATGAATTTGTAGGTAAATAAACACATGATATAAAGAAACATCTAAGTTTTTTTTTTATTAACAAGTTAAGATACTATATGTTGATTACATCAAGGAGTTTGGAGCTAAGAAACATGAAAACTATTAAACTAAGCCATTAGATATTATGATGTAATCTATATGAACTATAGCTTCTTCCTCAAGCTTTTCTAGAATGGCTAATAAGATCTTACTACACTTAACATCTAAGAGTTGATGCTGAAGATGGTAGAATTGGTATTGTTTAGTAAACTTGATCTCTAGATTACAAATCTATTGTTGTAGTTTTACATCATAATTTGTTCTTCTTTTTCCCTTTACTTCCTCTAGTAACTCTGTTAAGACAATTTCCATTGCATCAACCTAGTACTATACTCTCTAATAGATTGTATCATGTAGTGTTTTTTTTTTTTTTTTGAAATTATGAACATGAATCTAAGTATCTTTATTATTCTTCAATTTACATGTGTACAATATCCTAATTCTAGAGAGAATATTGTGTAGTAATAATTTTATGCACATCTGTAGTACATATGTCTGTGCATGCCCTAAGAATATGACTTTTCTCCATAATATCAAGAAATAATAGTCATATTAGAAATAATATGAATGTGTGGCCTCCTACCATACTCCTCCATAGTAGTTACTTTTCTATATTAAACAAAGTCATAGTGGTAGTTATAGTCTTTGCTTTTATTTTGTTCAGTCATGTACAAGTTAGAAGTGTTGTTATTTTAAATTTAAAGACTATAACATAAGGTTAGCTTAAAAGCTAATGCAAAAGAGGAAAGAGGAACCAACAAAGCTTCATAATGAGTCTTTCCAAAAGGGAGAAAATTCTTCTACCAAAAGGTATAAATGGGGATCGACCCCCCACTTTTGTACTTGGTAATAGTGTTAGAAATAGTGTGAATGTGTGCTTTGCTACCTTAATCCTTCATAGTCCTTTGTTTTCATGTTGTTAGAGCATGTATCATTTAGAAGTATTATCTTTTATGACTTGAAGTCCATACAAGAAGATTATGTTGAGAGATAATCCATAAAAGGAAAGAGGGGTCCAATAATCTTCATGTTACATCCATGCCAAAAGGGGAAAAATCCTTTCATCAAAAAGTATAAATATGGATAAATTGTTCTTCTTTGTACTAGACAAGAGCGTTTTACATTGAATGGAAGAAGAGCTCTCCCTTCCTTCATTTGAGTATATGTAAATTTTCTTTATCTGCTAAAGTTCTCCTAGCTTCATTACTCTCTTTCTTTCTTATATTCTTGAAAGCATGGTTCTCCTAATTGAGAAGTGAATCTCTTCCATGATTCATCCTTATTATTTGTTCATTCAATCTTTCTTTCATGGTTTCTCACATTGATTCATAAGGTTTTTTTAATTCTCACATAATTCATCATTTAATCAAGTTTCTTATATGAATTACATACTTGTGAATGTTTAAATTGAAGTTTAATCATAAGAGTTGATGTTTGCTTTTTAGAATTTGAATGTAATTAAAGGTTTTTATGAGACTTTGGCTTAGATCTCTTATTTCCATGTCTAATTATCTTCATTGTTGAAGGAATTCATTCTTTGAATATTAAAACCATGTTTATCTTCTTCATTTTATTCAAATTTCATGTTTTATCATAGTTTATAGTTGGGGTTTCACACCCACTTCATAATTTGATGTAAGAGGCTTTAAAATCTTATGTTGAGCATAACTCAAGCCTTGGATGCTTGATTTACAGGAAGATTTAAAGAATTTGAATTCATTCTCATGATTTATAACATGTTTTCACCTATATTAATAAACTTTTTTCATGTCTCTTCATGTTTCATGTCATTACATGTTTCAATGTCTCTAATCTAATGTTGAGGTATGTTTTCTTCTAAAATTGCTAGTTAAAAGTATAGGTCCAAAGTTCAATTGTGTTGTGGAGGACTCTTATCCATAGATTGGATTTGTAACTCTAAAT
Organism: Gnetum montanum; assembly: GCA_015680685.1. NCBI lineage: Eukaryota > Viridiplantae > Streptophyta > Gnetopsida > Gnetales > Gnetaceae > Gnetum > Gnetum montanum. Next base: position 216,845 of record MNCI01022150.1, on the reverse strand, counting down.
TTTTTATTTTGGGTTTCTTTGAGCATGTTTTGCCTTTGATATTAGCAAATTGCAATACCATCACAATTGCATATTAGTTGCACTTTAGAGGTGAGGGCCAAATATCAATTTCTAGGAGGTTACTTCACACCCCTAAGGCTAGGGATCCAGTGATGTTGCACTCTCACCTTCTCTCTCTTGTCCGTTATTCATTCTTCATCCCTTTCATTCCATTCTTGTCCATTGTTTTATATGCTAGGAAGTTGATCGAGCAAAGCAGAGGATGAGATTTGATCATCCAAGGGGACAAATTCACATTTGATGTTGATGTCTCACTAGTTGTTGAAAATTCATAGGTATCCCATCAATGAGTTTTACAAAGGTAAGAAACTTAGATGTTTGCCACAGGGAGAACCCACTTGTGAATCCTTGATGACTTGGCTTTGTAAGTGAGTGAGCTCAAACTTATCTCCTAGAGATTGTGGTGTTTGCATGGCATAAAGCACTTGACTAATCGTCCACTTGTGTGGTTTCAATTCTACAAGCTTCAATATTTGATCATGACAATTGCTTCCCACCTTACCTCACTTGTGTCGGTTTTTTTAACCTTAGGGTGTCCTATTAATCTACTATTTTTATAACCCCTATCTTTTCTGATCCTTGGATCATAAGAATAAGAATATTTGACATTATGATTCAAATGCCATGAGTTCTAAGATAGATTTTAATGTTTTGGTCTTTTAGTTGCTTTTGTGTTTTGTTTAATTTGATCCTTGGTTGGATTTATTGGGATTGTCATGAGCATTTGTTCTTCTTGTTCTTTCCATTGGCATTTGTCGTGTGGTTTAAGCCAGGTGTCTTATAACTTAGTCATGGGGAAGAGGCACTAATTTGGGTATGTGCTTTATAATATTAGTGGTTATTTAAATTCTATCTAGTTCAATTTTACTTACCTATGCATGCCTTGATTTCATAGTTATGAGTATGCTTCTCTGGTGCCTTCAAGAATTATACTTATTATTCTTCCTACGATCATTTTTTGCAATGGTAGTATAATGCCTTGGGAATCTTACTTGATTTTTAGCATTTTTATAGCTCTTCATGTTTAGGTGATTATGTTTAAGATTCTATATACCTACTTGGAAAAAGATTGAGAGATGGCAGTCCTTGATGTATAGTCTTGCAAGTGAATCACTGTCTTGGAAAAAGTAGAAAATTAAGATCAAGCATTGGATCCAACACTTGTACTTGAAAGACCTTCCTTGAGAGAGAAATCTAGAGGTAGATAGTCATGCTTTTGATCATTGGGTTGAGTGCATGTCCTACAAGATCTCTCAAACAAGTGCCAAAGAAGCTAGCAGAAGATGATTTGAAGATGAATGATGTAAAAGAAGGTGTAGGTGTAAATGAGCAGCAGAGACCCATCCATGGGGCTAGGGTGATGGACCTTAAGGTATAGCTGTAGAGATTTCATATGTCCATACCTTGTAGTTTTGGCTTCTTCCTATGCCAAGCAAACATGTTAGGGGAATTTTGTCCTGAACCACCACCCCTTAACACTTCTTGGTAAGATGGTTTATATAATAACATAATCATGGTTTGTATTATGCATTTGTAATTCCTTTGCATTGATCTTGTCATGTGTCTAGTCCATATTTTTGTCTTAGATATTAAAGCTATGGAACATGCTTTACTTAGCCATGGAAAAATGATGAGGTGTCCAGTGATCATCTGTAAGTTAATTGTCAACCTTAGACTTGGGAAGTGTGTGCTTGTGTTTGTAGTCTTAGTATGTTTAATTAAGGTTTGTATCTCTTGAGCTTGCCTCCTTTCCTTTTGTATCATACTTTTGGTTTGAGCATGTCTCAAGATTTTTAGAACATTTCCAACCTCATTCAAATGCCTTAAGACCCTTTTGACATGTTCTGTTGGATTACAGGTTTTATCTAGGATCAACCTTGGGCATGGCTGGGTGGGGGATGGGTTTTGGGACAAAGATTGGGGGTACTGGAGGTTGCACTGACTCCCTTGCATTAACACACCCCCTCCTTGCCCATGTTTGCGCCCAAGTGTCAAAAGTGGGTTCTGATTGGCCAAGGTTGTGTTAATGGACCTCCATTGACACCTAAGCATTACCCAACCTCCACCATTACATTGCAAAAACTTATACATTTCATTTGGACTTTTGGAATCCAATTTGTATGAAGAGCTTTTCCTCTCTTAAGTAAGTTGATTTCCTTCCTATTTTGTATATTTTTTAAGTCATTGCTTTCACAAGTGTGGCTACACTTTATCAAAGTGCTTTCTTGCTTACATAGCCTAGAACTATTTGGTCAATGTAGAGTCCAATATTTGCACAATGAATAAAGCTCATAGTTTTTCTTAATTCTATTGTTAATAATTCAAACATTAAAACATTAAAAATATTTACTTATCATTTCATTGACTATGACAATTCATCCTTATCCAAGAAGGTCACAACTATAGGGCATCATATTGGACCATCAAGGTTGTGACTAGGAACCATTTATTGCAACATGTGAATGATTATTATAGTTTTATTCTTATATTTATAAAATCCATAAAAATCATAAAATATAAAATTATAAATGTTTTCTCTGTGACAACACAACTATTAATTGTATTATATGTATCATATCATCTTTTATATTTCTTGAACACAATAGTATACATGAGTGTTTTTGGCAATCCACTCAACATCTTTGAAGCTTACGTCGGAATCACACAATGTTCCATATGATATAATCCGATACATCCGAATCACACAATGTTCCATATGATATAATCCCATTGATTACAGCAAGCAAGACCCCAATCAGTCCCTCACGATAACATACCCCAAGTCTTTTGCAACAATTCACTATAGAATATACATTAATAGAATACTTGTTTACAGCTCTTAACCCAATTTAAGAAGGTATATTACAATGAATACCCAATTTGATGATACCGTATATATCGAAATATTTATCGTAAGTCAACTCCACAACCACTCATACCTAATGGAATTCACAACCTTTGGTAGAAATGTACACAAGCAAATATTATATCCAATTAAAAATAATTTACTTTAATATAATTAGAAAAACATGGTGGTAGACAAAATTCTATGTTACCTCCGAGGTAAAAATGTGAGCGATCATATCGCAGGCCAACGAAAATTAATGTTAAACATCCAGGTGTTCATATAATATTTTTAACTTAAAAAACGTTGATAAGCATCCAAAAAGATGTATAAACTGCATGTAACAGAAGACAAACACCGAAGAGAATACTCCTGGTTTAGTTTTTAAAAGAATGAACAAATGGCATGTCCCAACGTTATGTATCGGTATATATATTACATCTGTACATACAGCTATATGCAGTCTCCCAACAATAATTAATGGTTACATGGAGCAAAAAATTTGTGACAGTTCAAGGTCATTTTCAGTGATAAAAGAAGTGTTAATAAAACTCTAAAAGATGAAAATGCAATGAATCCAAGAAGAATCTACACTAGCAATTCTTGTCTGAATGTTTTCTGAGTTCCTTTACAAGATACCTGTAAAAAATTACATACGTAAGTTGCATTATGCCCTTCAAAATTATTCTAAAGTTGAGGCCAATTCAATCATCGAAATGAATCCCACATTTTTTTTTGGGTAACTTGAAGAAACAAACTTTATTAATCAAAATGTTTTAAAGGAAAGAGAACTTAAAAACCTACTTGTTCCATAAAACATAGCAAACTGGCATCCCTCCTTATGAAGATGTCAAACCAACAGAGAACAAACCTCAAATAATTCACAGCCTGGTTGTCACCTGTTGGACTAATAAATAATGTTAGGAAGTATAAAAAGTGTGAGAAAACACTACACAGTACCTGATTCCGTAAGGATATTCTTAAAAGTAAAATGCTTGCAGATCATACTTCTGAACTCCATGCAATGCTTTCCATACATCTTAACTCAATTGTGAAACAAATGCATCGTTTGATACTCGGTTGTTTTTAAAGTTATTAGACTATATGGCAGTCAAAGTATTGACTATGAAAACAGCTTTTGTTATATTTATTTGATCAATTTTAAGTCAGCATTTTTATGTGAAACATCAATTGGATATCAATCTCACATGAAATAGTTTCCACACAGGGTTTTTTTAAATTAGTTGAAGCACTACTTTTCCAGTTCTATGTGCATTGAATGCCATAGCTCTGCAACACAACTGGCTCAGGCATAGTACAAAGCTTGAAAATGAACACTGAAGCTTCCGATAACACTAAAAAAAATAATGAAACTATTTGAATGCAGTTATAACAAAAGGAGAAAAAACAAGCATGGTGTAAAAAAAAAAATATAAAAAGTACAATATTGTATACGAACAAAGAGGATCTACAAAAAAAAAAGGTTAAAAAACTGTTAGCAATGCACTTTCAAAAATTTTATTTTGGCTAGTTCCTGGAACTTTCTATTAAAATGTATCTGAATTACGTGTTCACTGCTAGGTATGTTTAAGCATTGTCCAAGAATATGCGTCATCATCATCACCATCATTATCATGGCCTTTTTCTTATCTCAATAATATACATGCTAAGATTCAATTAAAGGTCAAGTATCTTAGTAATGAACATATGCTCCTACTTAAAACCTCGGATGAATTGACCAATCAAAATCTTTCACTGATTTTCTAGATCTCTCGTTAGTCTACAATGGTTCCTAATCATTGCTGTGTCTTAAACTTACAGATCTGCATTTAAGTGTTCTTCTCCATTTATTAGGGGGCATAGTTCAGGGCATACTTATGTAGATCAGATCAAGATCGTGATCCAGGCAATTCCAGATCGTTATCCAGTTCTGGATCACGATCCTGTTTGGAATTGCAATTCCATATCACAATTCCAGAAGATTCCAAACAATTTCAAAATCTTTTAAAACACCAATTAGAAGTTTACACCTTTTTAACCACAAATATTTCATTAAACATTAAAACATCATCCCAAAAACAAAATTCATAACTTAATACCGCTATAAAAGTAGAAAATTGAGCATAGAATATTCTGAATATATGTCATCAGTAGTTTCAAGGTTTCAACACTTTGAGTGCACTTTTTTCTGTAAGGAGCAATACATTTTTGGAGAGCTTGGCAATACATTCTTCAAGAGCTCAACAATGCATTCTTCAACTCCTTTTGAATCACTTTAGCAGCTGATTTCAGACAATGTTTAGTTCATTTGTTTTAGTTGCCAGTGAATGACTACTGCAGTGTACCTAACATTTAAATTTTTTGGTAATGTATATATGAGTATAAACAAGGAATTTATATTGATGTTCATGGTTAATGCAATGTTGTCGATACATAAAGAGCGAAGTAAGCGCAGGTAGAACGGACGGCAAATGAACAGCGGAACGAGCACAGGCAGAACAGACGACGACGGAGCGGTAGAAGAATAAGACGCACACAAGGAGCTCACCGTGGAACTTGTGAGCGGAAGAGAGCAGGAGAACTGAGGTAATGGCCATGCAGAGCTATCGGCAGGCCTCGGAGAAACAAACCAGGCCAAGGCTAGGGAAGGCCGAGATGGGGAGGACTCTGAGAAGATTGAGGAACACTCCCGCACTAACAGTACCATGCGCCTCCGTGTCAACGGGCCACCAGCAGAGGAGGTTAGGACTATGCAACGGAGTCTCATTGGTTGTTTCGTGTCCTCTAGAGCCCACCCCCGGATGGAGTTGATCCGACAGTGGGTAAAGGAGAACTGGGAGGTGGGATCAGTGGAGGTCCGGAGTTTATCAAAGGAATTGCTCCTCTTCATTTTCCTGACCCTGCAAGATAGGAACACGGTTCTTCTAGGGGGACCATGGTTCTATGGTGCTAGGGGGCTAGCTTTGACCCCATGGCGGTTGGGGGCACACCACGATCCGGACCTGTTTGCCTGTGCTCCGATGTGGGTACGTGTGTCTGGGATTCCTTGGGAGATGTGGAACCTAGGATTCCTTGAACGCCTGGCGGAGTTTTTCGGGGAGTTTATTGCCTTCGACAAAGTCACGCATACAATGGCGCAAATGGGGTTTGCCCGTTTCTGCGTATGGCGAAGTCTCTCTGCCAAAGACCTCATTAGGGAGATAGTGTTGGAGCTTCCAGGAGGGGAGGAACACCTTCGGTTTGAGTTCAAGAACCTAGAGGGAGAGTCAGTCAGGGAGCAACTACAACGTGCCTGGGAGGGCAGGAGTAAAGGATGTGCCTGTTGTGGGAAACTTGACCACTTTGAAGTAGACTATTGGTTTCAGATGGACAGACCCAAGCTGAAACGGGACCAAGCTTATCAGGTGGCTAAGGATGGGGGTTGGGTTACGGTGGGACGTAAGGGCCGACCAAAGCCCCCACAACCTCAACCCCCACCACCATTACAACCCCCACCTCCACCTCCACCACCACACCCCCCCCCACCCCCCACCGACCCTCTTCCTGGCCCTCTTCCTGGCCCCCCTCCCCACCCCCCAAAGCCACCCCACCCACACCCCCCCCCCCCCCCCCCCCCCCTAGAGACTCTCCACATCGTCTCTCACCAGCCCCTCGTTCTTCCCCACAACAGGTACACAACATTGACACTAGCACCCCCCACGCCTCACTGTCATCAGCTGAACCAACAGTGCTTGGGATAGTGCTCCCCCCTGGGCGAATGGGTCAATGTGGTAAGGGGGAACACCACATCCCATAAGCTCTCGGAGATGGATCTATCATCTGGGGACTCAGGCNGAGGGGAGGGTCATCTCAGCCACCCATGCAAGAGTTTGTCAAGGGCTAAACTAACACAACGAAGTATTGACATGGGATTGCAGCAGACCCTTCAGGAAGTCTACCAACGCCGCTCGTCTACGCATACATGAAAATCTTCAGTTGGAACTGTAGGGGACAAGGTACACCCTATAAAAGAAATACCCTAAGACGGATTGTTCGTGATGAGGAGTGTGATATCGTATGCCTACAGGAGACCAAGCTGCAGGCAACAGAATCTAGCCATCTCATCTAGGATGGCTGGGAAGTTCACCTGCACCCCTATGTGGGTCGGGCAGGGGGTCTGGTTATCCTCGTCCAATATGACATGATGTTGATAGACTCTTTGCAATGGGCCATGATAGTTCATATCCCCTCCCAAGGAATATGGCTAACCAACTTCTATGGACCTCAGGTGTGGGAGCAGAGACTGGAGCGGCTGGTGATGTTGGTGCAAGACCACCTAGCGTGGCTAATCGTGGGGGATTTCAACCAAAGGTTACACCCATGGGAAAAATCAGGTGCTGAAGCCCCCCACCCCCCAGGCGCCCAAGAGTTTCAAGATTTCTTGGCAGTGCGCTCGCTGGTGGATCTGCCCATTGAGAATTGCTAGTTCACTTGGAGCAATAAGCAGAACGGGCCTAACCGCGTCCTTTCCAGAATTGACCGGGTCTGCATCAATTCTGACCTCCTCCTACGGTTGGCTGTGCAAGTTACGAGACAAGAACAGGTGGCCTCAGACCACCGCTCCCTAATTTGTCTGCTTGGGCCCGAACAGGGCGAGAGACCTCGGTCGTTTCGTTTTGAGACAACCTAGTTGCACAAGCCGTGGTTGAGACCATTAGTTAAGGACATATGGGCAAATTATAGACAGGACCAGGAAGACCCCAGGAATTTCCTCAAAGGATTGTTTCATTTGAAATGGACTATCCGGTCCTTACCAGTGGAGGATAAATTCTCTTTTTGGACAGGCCACACGGTGCTTCGAGACAAGTTAACTCAGATTCAAGCCCTATAGGAGGTTGGGGAGGATCTGCATGCAGAAGAGCAGAATATCCTGATGCAACTACAGGCCCTTAACTTGGAGGAGGAGACGTACTAGAAGCAACGATAACAGATTAGATGGCTCCGGGAGGGGGACAAGCAAAAGAAATTCTTCTTCGCTATTGCCAAGACACATGGATGGAGCCAACCACATAGACTACACACCATCAGGGGAGGGATAATTGATGAACCACGGAGCATCGCTAGGGAGTTGATGCCCTATTGGGAGACGATCTGGGCAAAGCGACCCACAAAGCCCATTTCGGTTTGAATTGCGCAAATGTTGAACGAGGAGGATAACACTAAACTACTAGCTCCATTCTCTTGGCAAGAACTAACAGCAACGATCAGCGATATGTTGGGAGGAAAGGCACCAAGGTCGGATGGTTGGAGCCTCGAATTCTTCAAGACATTCCTAGATATTGTGGGGCCCAACATCCTGGATGCCTTCAACCTAATGTTGGCCAAGAAGCAGGTTCGACGGAAGCTAAACTGTTCTCGAATTGTGTGCATCCCAAACAGGCAAAGGTGCATTGTTCAGAACACTTTAGACCTATCGGGGTCTGCAACATCTTGATTCAATTATTCTCCAAGATGATCGTCTGTAGGCTAGCTCTGCTAATCCCCAAACTGGTGGGGGTCAACCAAACAGGGTTCGTACAAGGCTGAACCCTACAGGACCAAGTGCTTCTCATGTAGGAGGTGTTTCACTCTCTTTGAATCTTGAAATTCCCCGGGCTCTGCCTCAAGCTAAACATAACTAAAGCATACGACACACTTAGCTGGGAAGCCCTAACCACCATCATGCAGCAAAAGGGCTTTGACCCAAGCTTTATCCAGCTTTGCATCCACTTGCAATCGTCTGCAGGATTCTCCTTCGACGTGGGGAGGCAACTGTGGGCCCTATCCTCACCTAGGAGGGGGCTACAACAAGGGGACCCCCTCTCGCCATTACTTTTCATTATTGCTATGGATTTGTTGCAGCATTACTACAAGGCGGCAGGTCTCGGGGGTCTAGAAATTGTAGGGCTAGAATGTCTGGCTGAGCATTACAAGGATGACACAATGTTAATTAGTCGCGCTAGGGTCCCACAAGCACATAGCATCAATGTGGTGCTCTCATGGATCATGGACAAGCTTGGATGGTAATTAACCAGGCTAAGTCAACGGCCCATTTTTAAAACGTGGACACATAGGTGAAGAGCAGGGTAGTGCAAATCCTGAACATTCTATCTAGAACGATTAGGGATACTTACTTGGGCATCCCGCTTTTCTAGTGGGGGCGGTGTGTTTCTTAGGGAGAACTTCTAGAAAAAGTTGAAAGATGGGTGGGAAACTAGGCAATCATTTCTTGACTAGGAAGGGGAGGATGGTGGTTGCCTCGGGGATGCTCACGACGATGACTTGTTTTGTGGCCGCTATTGCCACCCCACCGCATGCCATTATTGACAGTATCAACATGCGCATCTGCCGATTCGTCTGGTTGGGGGGCAAAGAGGGGTGCAAACTACACCTTGCCAACTGGGAACAAATCGTGTGCCCCCAAACTACGTCGAGGGGGGGGGGGGAGCTGGGAATTTCAAAGTTTGAAAACGAGTTGACGTTGGGTCAGCAACACCTATTACTCCGTTTCACGTGCCAATACTGGGAGCCAGCCCAATGGGTCAAAATAATGAACGGCAAGTACATACGGTGGCAGATGAGAGCACAGGACTCGAGGCCCTAGCAGAAGCTCTGCAGCCACGCACAGAAAATGCAGGTGCAGGGGTGGTCAAATTTCGAACCATGTCGCCTATTGACTGCCATGTACCCACTGGTACTACAGTGGCATCAGATTTGGCAGGGACGGCTGCCCGAGAAAATTAAAGTTTTCCTATGGCTAGTGAAAAATGACACACCGCCGATATGGGCACATTTAAGCAGACAGGGCCTCATTCTCAGTGACACCTGCCCATTGTGTGGCACCACGCCCGAGATTGTTCAGCATTTCATTTTTCAATGTGCCTACATGCAATCCATGTGTCGGGAGATGGGCTGGGCTTCCCTGATTAAATTAACAGGCGATTCTCGAGCCACGCTACTTTTATGGGTAGTGTGGAAATTTTGAAATCACAAAGTCTTTTGACTGTGCAAACTGCCCCCCCCCCCCTTCGCAGGTAGTTTCACAGGCTGCAATTGCGTGGAGAGAGATTGACGCTGCGATGGGGGTCACACCGACTTACGAGCCTGACTATGCGATGTTTCAAGAAGACAATGAGTTGTGGGAACTGGTGGAATGATGCGGCTGAAGTGACATCCTGTTGTAGCTTGTTGGTGGCCCGGCCCTCCTAGATGATGCCTTCTTCTCTAACTGGCGTGAGGATCGAACCTACTTTAGGGGCATTGAGGTCATCATCACAAAGTCCTCGATTGTCAGGTGTCTAGGGGCCCAGGCCAAAGGTGAAATCATTCTGCCCTCCATGCGTGGGTTGCAAGATGCCGAAGTATTTTTTGATGGGCCGGTGCCATGCATGCAAAGCCAACAAGTTCCCAGATCTTCCCTGCCATCGATCTAGGCCCGAGCCACGGATCTTGTGGACCGCTTTTTTGTGCAATTGGGAAACGGGTCAAAACTCCAGGGAATTCACTTTACTTTGCCTTCCTAAATGCCTCAAACTAGGATTTAGGGTTAACTTGTCCAAATTTTTTCTAGCAACACTGCAACAGCAGAAGCGAGGCTGCCACTTTGGGCTCATCCTTGCCCTATGGCCGCCCGGGGGGTGGGGAGCCTTAGGTGGAGCAAGGGTCTTCCCCCCCCCCCCTTGGGGGGTCCCCCACATGGCCCCTCCATTTCGGTCTGCTCAGGGGTTTTAGGGACTGAACCCACGCTGACATACTAGGAGACAGAGTTGTCATAGGGGACCGAGTGTTGGAAAAATGAAGACAAATACATTAATTGTTGTATTTTCTTTTATGTTACATTTGATGTGGGGATGTGTTTTATCCCACATGTATTAGGATTGGGGTTTGGTCCTCATGTTTCCTCATAAATAGGAGGCTTGGTGTTTTATCCCACATGTATTAGGATTGGGGTTTGGTCCTCATGTTTCTTCATAAATAGAAGGCTTGGGATAGCCTTTAGGGTGTGCTTTGAAGTGAAAGCATTGTATCAAGGTTTTACCTTGGAGACGTGAGTCTTGTTGGTGTTGATCTGAGATCTGTTGGAATAATAGATTGGGTGTTTGGAAAAGTTACAAGGATGGCTTGTGTCTTGAAGATTTGAGAAGAATAGATGGCAGATCAGCATTGTTGTGGAAGTAGGGTAAAAAGGGCCCGAACCACATAACTCTCTGTGTTCTTGTGCTATTTTTACTGTTTTCATTCTGCTTTCATTTTGTTATCACAACAAATGTTTGCTAGAGTTTAGAATGTTTTGAGAGTGATTTATAGTGTTTCTTGACCTGCTACAACGCAATATTTTGCCTCTAATGATTTATTCAGATCTGTATGGTTCTAATAATTTCTCTAAAGCATTTATAGTGTGTTTTCAGATCTGATTATAACAATTGGTATCGAAGTTAGATTTAAAGAGATGGAGAGGCTGCAAACAATGGAAAGATTGGTAGGAAGGAACTGGAACGTTTGGAGCATTTTGATGAAGGCTGTTTTAGCACAAAAGAAGTGCCAAGAGGCCCTAGAACCCTCTCAACCAGCAGGAATGTCAAATGCGGTTGTCAAATGCTGATTGGAGGAAAATTCAGACTAGGGCATTATCTTTCATTCATCCAACCCTAAGCAATGGGATTTTGGCCTCAATCAAACCTGATATAGATCCACATGATCTGTGGCAAATGCTGAAGAATAGATTTGACAAAGTATCATGTTTGAATACCTTTCACATTTATCAGAAAGTTTTTAGATGCAAGAAGAGATCTGATGTGTTTTTTCAAGATCATTTGGATGAGATGATGGGAAATCTGAATAAGTTGGAGGAATATAAAATTGTTATTCCAGATTTAGTTAAATCCTATGCTTTGTTAGACTCCTTACCTGATCCCTAGTTTGCAATTGTGACATCTATTACTACTTCTATGAGTGTTTCATCTATGACATTTGAACAGGTTGTGTCTACCCTTCAAGATTCAGAAGGAAGAGTAGATGAGTCTTCTAGATCCGGAAATGTTCATGTAGCAGAGGAAAGAGGTAGAAGTAAGAGACGTTTCCCAAGTAGGGGGAGAAGCATGGACAGAGGAGTATCACATGGCAAAACTCAAACTCAAGAGTGTTGCTACTGCAAGAAGAAAGGTCATTTGAAGAAGGATTTCTTTGCATGAAAAGCATAGAAAAATAAAGAAAATGAGAAGAAGTCAAAAGAAGGAACATCAGAGGTACATGTAGTTGATGAAAACATTAGTTTTCTGATTCAAGAACAATGTACAATGGTGGCAGATGGATGTAGCAGTGACATCTGGTTAATTGACTCAGGTGCCTCCTTTCATATTTGTCCAGATAAGTCTTGTTTTGCATCTTATCATAAAGTTGAATCTAGTCTTGTATATGCTGCTAATGGAAACGCTTTAAAAGTTCTTGGAATTGCAAGTATAAGTCTGCAACAAGCAGGGATGCCAAAGGTGACAATAGACAATGTTAGACATGTTCCTGAAGTTACAAAGAAGTTGATTTCAGTTCCACAGCTGGATGATTCAGGTATGAATTTTAGTAGTGGAGGTGGACATTGGAGGATTTCCAAGGGAATCATGACCATTCTGAAAGGAAAGAAGGAGGGCAGCTTATATACATTGATGGCAGATTCATGCAACTCTATTGCAACAACTTTTGATACAAAAAATTCTGAAGTGTGGCATAGACGTCTTGGACACATTGGCTGGGCAAGCTTAAAGGTACTTCAAAATCAGACTCTCATTCCTGTATTTTCTTATGCTCAAACTGATTGCAAAGATTATTTAGTTGGAAAATCTAGGAGAGTAAAATTTCGTAGGGATTTGGACAGCAGAAAGAAAAATAAGTTAGAATTGGTTTATTCTGATGTTTGTGGTCCTATGACTCCCATTTCTCTTGGTGGATCTATTTATTTTGTGACTTTCATAGATGATCGTACAAGGAAGGTTTGGGTTTATATGCTGAAATCAAAAGATGAAGTGTTTTCAGTTTTCAAAACATTTGTTGCAAGAGTAGAAAATAAAACAGGTTTGAAAATAAAATGTTTGCAAATTGATAATGGGAGTACACTTCTAAAGTATTTGCTGATTTTTGCAACATCAAAGGAATTAGGCACATTTGTACCCTTCCTAGTACACCACAGGAAAATGGCGTTGCTGAAAGATGCAACAGAACATTGGTGGATCGTGCTAGAACAATGGTTTCAAGTGCAGGCCTACCTAAGACATTTTGGGGAGAGGCAGTTATGATTGCTGCATATTTGGTGAACAGGTCTCCACATTCTTTAATTGATAATGCTATTCCAAAAGTTGTTTGGAAAGGTAAAACCGTTTCATATAGTCATTTAAGAGTTTTTGGATGTGAGGCATTTACGCATATTCCAAAGGAAAACAGAACTAAGTTGGAGGACAAGGCTAAAAGTTGCATATTTGTTGGATATGGAGAAGATGAGTTAGGATTCAGACTTTGGGATCCTGAATTGAAACGTGTAGTGAGATTAAGGGACATTAAATTCAGAGAAAATGTGATGTTTAGTGAGCTGCAAAAGAAAGACAAGGACAGAAATGGCTTTGAAAACATAAGGACTCCTTTTAGCGTGACTAAAGAAATTGAAAATGATGAAATTCATGGATTTTCCAGATTTGGAAACTTTGGACAACATGCTGAAAGTACATGGTAGCAAGATGAGAACTTAGGATAGCAAGGAGAAAATGCAGGACAGCAAGAAAATGAGGTAGAAGATGACGAACAACAAGCTACAGATGTGTCTCATTGGGTTAGAAGGTCAACCAAAACTACCATACCTCCTGACAGGTACTCTCCCTCATTGAATTATGTACCTTACAGCGATAGTGGTGAACCAAAAATAGTGAAGGAAGCCATTACATGTGTTGATGCCACAAAGTGGAAGATAGCTATGAATGATGAATGAGAATCACTCCAACAGAACAAAACCTGGGAGCTAGTTTAGTTGCCAAAAGGGAGAAAACCCTTGGAGTGCAAGTGGCTATACAAAATTAAATCAAAAGCAAATAGGGAAAAACGTTTCAAGGCTAGGTTGGTCGTGAAAGGCTATGCACAGAAACCAGGTATTGACTTTCAAGAAATTTTTTCTCCAGTAGTAAAACACTCTTCTATACGTTTAGAACTATCATTGGTGGCCTGCATGGACTTAGAGTTGGAACAACTTGCTATAAAAATAGCATTCCTCCATGGAGATTTGAAGGAGGAAATTTACATGAAACAGCCAGAAGGGTATGAAGAATAGCAAGGTTCAGGTCTGGTTTGTAAACTGAAAAAGAGTTTATATGGTTTGAAACAAGCCCCTAGGCAGTGGCATAAAAGGTTTGATACTTTCATGAAGAAGCCATCTTATCAGAAAAACAACCTAGACCACTGTGTGTATTTTTCTAGAGATGTTTCAAGTAAATTTACAGTGTTGTTGTTGTATGTTGATGACATGCTAATTGCTGGAAATGATATAGCAGAGATAAAACGTTTAAAATTGGAAATGGGCAAAGAATTTGCTATGAAGGATTTGGGACAGGCAAAGAAAATTCTTGGTATGAATATTTATAGGGACAGAAAAAGGAAGAAGTTGTGCTTGAGTCAGGAAGATTACATTGGAAAGGTTCTAAAGCGTTTCAACATGGAGGATGCAAAACCTGTAAGTACACCTTTTTCAGCACAATTTAATTTATCAAAAAAGGACTATCCAAAGTCAAAAGAGGATTTTGAAAAGGTTAAAAATATCCAATATACTTTTGCTGTTGCGTCATTGATGTATGCCATGGTTTGTACACGTCCCAATATTGCTTATGCCGTTGTAGTTAGTAGATTTATGACCAACTATGGGTGGAATCATTGGTTAGCTGTCAAATGGATTTTAAAATATTTAAAGGGCACAAAAGCACATTGCTTATGTTTTGGAGATGCTAATCTGCACATTGAAGGTTTTGTAGATGCAAACTTTGCTACTGATCATGATACAAGATGATCTTCTACAGGGTACACATTTATTTTTTGTGGTGCAGCAGTGAGTTGGTTGTCACATCTACAACCACTAGTAACTTTATCTACAACTGAATCAGAGTACGTAGCCCTCACAAAAGCATGCAAGGAGATGTTATGGATGAAGAGATTTTTGCAGTCTCTTGGATTAAAACAACAAAGGTATGCTGTGTTTTGTGATAGTTTGAGTGCAATCCATCTTGCAAAGAATTCTGCCTTTCATGCCAGGACAAAACATATAGATGTCCGATTCCACTTCATAAGAGAAATCATAGAGGATGGCTTGGTGCATGTTCAAAAGGTCCATACAAAGCTCAACGTTGCTGATGCTTTAACAAAACCAGTGATAGCTGAAAAACACATTTTCTGTAGGAAGAAGCTTGGGATAACTGAAGCTTAATCAGAAGTGCACATCTCTTAAAGGCTGGTTGGATTTGTCTTCAAGGGGGAGTTTGTTGGAAAAATGAAGACAAATACATTAATTGTTGTATTTCCTTTTATGTTGCATTTGATGTGGGGATGTGTTTTATCCCACATGTATTAGGATTGGGGTTTGGTCCTCATGTTTCTTCATAAATAGAAGGCTTGGGGTAGCCTTTAGCGTGTGCTTTGAAGTGAAAGCATTGTATCAAGGTTTTACCTTGGAGACGTGAGTCTTGTTGGTGTTGATCTGAGATCTGTTGGAATAACAGATTGGGTGTTTGGAAAAGTTACAAGGACGGCTTGTGTCCTGAAGATTTGAGAAGAATAGAAGGCAGATCAACATTGTTGTGGAAGTAAGGTAAAAAGGGCCCGAACCACATAACTCTCTGTGTTCTTGTGCTATTTTTATTGTTTTCATTCTGCTTTCATTTTGTTATCACAGCAAATGTTTGCTAGAGTTTAGAACGTTTTGAGAGTGATTTATAGTGTTTCTTGACCTGCTACAATGCAATATTTTGCCTTTAATGATTTATACAGATCTGTAGGGTTCTAATAATTTCTCTAGAGCATTTGTAGTATGTTTTCAGATCTAATAGTTTTTAGATATGATTATAACACTCAGCTACTTTTGCCTTGTGTTCTTTTTTATTTCCTTTCCTCTCCTCCTTATTTGTAGGGATAATGGATAGTTTCTTGTAACTGACTTCTTGGGAACTGTTCGTATTCTTTTCTCTCTTTTTAAAGTTCTCTCTCTCTTTCTCTCTCTCTCTCTCTCTCTCTCTCTCCAGCATGCCCAGCAGGAACAGGAGCAGGAGGAGGTGGAACAAAGGTAGCACCAGTTAGATCGGGCACATGAGCAAAGCGTGCGCCAATGGCTGAGGGCTGGACGATGTCCGTACATCGTCCTGGGCATCAACTGTGATTGCACGTGGGGGGAACTCCGACGCCACATCCGACGAACTTTGGCACGTTTCCACTTGGACGGGGGGACGTCAGTTGAGGAGCGGAGCCGACATGAATCGGCCATGCAAGCAATCCAACAAGTCGCCAGTTTTGTGGACTTTGAGCTCCATCGCAACACGTTGGATATTCTCCATGCCCTCAAATGTCCACACTGCACCTATCATCGATTGCCGACGCACCCGTAGCGGGACTGCTTTGTTCTCCCCCCCTGGCGACTGTGGGCCCCAATTTCAATATGGACAAATGTGGTCAATCGAGAAGTGCCGTGATGTCATTTGCCCCAGCAGCACCCTT
>MNCI01022150.1:183043-200171 GCA_015680685.1 Gnetum montanum | reverse complement strand
CCCGGCTGTTTCTAGTTGTTTTCATTTCTGGCTTTTAGTGTCTCGTGCTCAGGTCTCACAACCGATTGAGGCTTGAAGCTTCCCATCTGGGCCAATGTCATTGACCCAAATTTTGTA
The DNA here is from genome assembly GCA_015680685.1 of Gnetum montanum. Classification (NCBI taxonomy): domain Eukaryota; kingdom Viridiplantae; phylum Streptophyta; class Gnetopsida; order Gnetales; family Gnetaceae; genus Gnetum; species Gnetum montanum. The sequence goes on along the minus strand of MNCI01022150.1, from coordinate 200,054 downwards.
ATTCTTCTTGTATATTAATTTTTCAGTAATATAATCCCAAACATTCACTCAAAAAAACGCAATGTTGTCATATTAATATGTTTAAAAATTTCTATTTTAATTGCATTTACTTTTGAAAATAATTAAAATTTTGATATTTTTTAATATTGCAATGCCACAAAATTCTGAATCACAGTCCGCAATGCAGAATCTTTGGAATGAAAAAACAATTTTCAATCCAATCTGATCTTCATAAGTATGGTTAAGAGTTTAGACATTATTAAATGGGTATTAAAGATTAAAGTCAAATATCTAATGATTAAATTAAAAATTGGAAACTCATACAGTTGTATTAGTGTGATGGTAAATTGATAAACATGTTCTCGGTGTACGAAAACCTCCCATTTCTCTGATATAATTTCCTACATCTCTAGTGTTTAGAGGTCTTAGGGAGTCTGTCCCTTGAATTGGAAATCAAAATGGTGTATTTTCAGATTTGGACTGACAGCTGCAACGTAGGTGTAACTTGCAGCTGGTCGTAGTCCATAGTTGTGAGCTTGCATGGCTTGCAACGGTGTATACACAACAAGACTACAAGCCAAAACATACGAGCTTGTGTGGCTTGCAGAAGGTCACAGTTAGCCCAAGAAATTACCAGAGGCTACCACTCGCAGCCACAAGCACTGAGAATTGAGTTGCTATAAAGTTTGGACTAAAATGTCTCACTGCAAGCCACTGCAGTTGGTAGGCCTTCACATTAAGAAAGGCCCTGGTTTTGGGCTTTTGTCACCTTCAAACGGCTGTGGTGGGGTGTGACCCACTGCAGGTCACAATCACCCTTGCACTGTGAGGAAGTGCGACTCACAGTTGTTCACAATTAGTTGCCCCATACTTTTTAAAAGCGGATTCAACATGAAATATTCAAGAATTAATGAAGATGGCTATAAAAGCAAAGGGTGAAGGTATAATTTGGGTATTTAAATCATTTAAGGTTTTCGTAAGAACTAAGAAGAGCTCCAAGAGGCAATTGAGTGAGTCCATTGAGGATTGTCAACCTCCTCAGCATTGTGTATCCGTCATCTATTGAGAGCTGAGGATTGTGAGGGATGTTTGGCTTCATGCCTTGCATCCATTGTTGAGTGTTGTGAGGTTTATTATGCATTGGGAGGCTTAGTACTTCCATAGATCCTTGGCATATGTGTTTATGAGCCTAATTATTCTTGTATTTTGGATGTGTTTCATATTTCATATGTTAATGGAGAGGTTTTTTGTGGTGTTTTCCTTCCTAATTCATTGTGCATGAATTGGAAGTAGATTGTTGTAACTTTAAGAATGGTTTTGGGGGCTTAATTGTTCAGGGATGGTTCATTAATCCCCTATAACCATACCAGTTCCTTAGGATACTGAAGGCTATAACTAAGAGTACTAGATGATGGTTTCACCATAAACTAAGCTACGTTCCTTTTGTTAACACTATAACCATGAGTTATTATTCAGCTTTTGGGTTCTGCTATTCTATCTAACACTGCATGAAAGTTATGTTTCACTATTCAGGATAATGTATCTAAAATGTGAGGCTTTTCTTTAGAATAAGGTCCAATTCTAAACTATGGACTATCAAGCCTCATGATTTATGAGCATTTGACATATCAGAACTGTCCAAAAACAATGTCTGACTTTAGTTCACACATCTGTACGTTAGCAATGTTTATTATATGTTAACGATATTGAGTAGTCATCAAGTGATTTATTGGTGTATCCAGAATTTTACAGTCATCTATAATTACAACTTCTATATTTTTGAGACTGGTTCTGAATATAAGATGCCGTATAATCTGGTAAGCCAAGTATGATTTGCCTTTTTCACATTCCTTATCGTGCCAACTTTCATACTGCAGTGACGGTCCTATACCTCCATTTGACCATAGGTATCAAATTCTTTAAACACATTAAGATAGCTGCTACATTCTGCCACTATGCAAGCTTGTTGCAGTTTAAATTTTAAGTTGATAACTAAAGACGCCTTCAACATCAATATTTTTAACAAGTTAGAAAAAGAAAGAATTGAACAAATCAAACAGTTTCCATCACGAAAGCAAAAAAAAAAAAAATTTAAAGAACATGAGATTTACCATGAAAGAAATTATGAGTTTCTTTTAGCAAGGTTGGTTTCCACTCTTACCATTATAGTAGTGAACTACGGTACATTTGATCATTCATCATCAGAACTGTAGGATTCCCCATACTTCATTGGGAATGGTGAGTTTGCTGGTTTATCATCCAGTGCATTTTGAGGCTCATTATGAGGAGGAAGTTTCTGCTTCAGTGCTCTACCAACTTCTGTGCATACTTTATCCAGCATTCCTGTGAAATCCCTCACTATCACAAATATTCGGAAGGGGTGTGCTTCCTCCTTTGCTGCATCACCATGAAAGTATTCTGTAATTTTCCTTACAGAGGACGTAATTTTCTTTTCCTCAACTTGCAACTGATTGACCTCCTCTTCAGCCTGCTTGATAAATGACATCATGCATTGACAAAATTTTCCTTCTGATGCACTCCTGATTCCAGTGCCATCACCATTGTCTACTGAAGCAACACGCTGGACAACTGTATTTAATCTGAAAAGTCCTTGAGAAAGCTTTAACACAGAATTAGTCAAAGTGTTGGAATCTATTCCTGCTGCCGTTCTAACATTGTGTAAATCAGTGCTCAAATTTGCAAGAACTTCCAATCCTAAAGTTCGATAATGGCCCTCATTACAGCTTGTACGTTCACCATCGGCACCATTTTCTGGGCTATTATTGAAACTGGAACAAGAATCAGAACCAGATTGTTGACCAGAACGTGCAGCACGGATGCCTTCAGCTCTAATTATTTCTTGAACAACAAAGTGCAACAAAGTTGTCTTTCTATCTGTGCCTTTGACATCTGATAATTTTAAAAGGGTATCAAGCTTAAATGCTTGTGCCCCTCCTCTAAAAGTACCAACATTCATTCTGTTTCCTGTTTTTAACACCGCTTCTAATAACTTTAAGAACAATCGGCTGCTTCTTAGCTCAATGCATGCTGCCTGTGAAAGTAAATTTCTAATAAGTTGTGTCATAAATATATTTAAAAAACTGCCGACTGAGAACAACACCAGAAACTATACACAAGTACATCCTCATTACCTCCAATATCTTGAATGATTCAGAAATATTTATTGCTTCCTCTCTGAAATTTTCCTTGAAAAGAATCGCTTCAAGCCTTTCAAAGACAAAAGGAACATCTATAAATGATTTTAAAAAGCGCTCCGCTGTAGCAAGCCTAGAAACATCTCCTTGATAATCCTTCAATTTTTTTTCTTCTTGTTTGGTTGGTGCCATCTTCACTAGTGCCTCAATAACTTGAGTACTTAAACCCTCACCTGTTCAGAGGAAACCACCATAATGAGAACGCAAAATTTCAAAATGCAAGAGAAAGGGCCCATAAATAATATCCTTTCTTTTGATATTAAAAATGAAGCTGAAACTGAATTTTTTTATTGAACCCATTAGAAGCACCTTTGGATCTGTTACAAAGAATTCAGTTCTAGTAGTTTCTTTGTCAAAAATTCTCATATTTCAACATAAAACTGAAGCTTACCAAGCACAAGACATATGTCCTACTACACAAGCTACACAACATTCTAAAAAATATTTAAAGTATGAATCACAAAAGTAATCACATGTTTATATTATAGCTGTTTTAATTATTAAATATAGTTAACATTAAACAGAGAAATTTCTGCATCAGCGAAAAGAACTCTCTAATACGATAATTCTCACTTCATATTTTGGCTAGACATCAAGCCATAAAAATACTCATCCAAGGAATATATGAAGCAGTCAAGACACCTGAATCGCCCTTATAATAGTACATTAATAATTATGGTGCTACTGTGCTAACTACATGAGCATGTTTGAAATTTTAGCCAATTTTGAAGACAGCACTGCTAGTGATCATCAAAACTTATCGCTCACTTGAAAAACTGTGCTCAATGTTTTTTCAGTTATGTTTCATGTTTTCCTACTATTTACTCTTCTTAATATACTCCATCAACACGAACTAAACTAGATGATTATATGTACCCCTGGACAGATAGCCAACAAAAACTTTTATGTTACTTTCATTATATATAAGAATGTGTCAGATGAGCATACCCGTTGGAATTGAACCTGCAACTTGCAAACCACAAGCTGCATGTTCTAACCAACTGAGCAATGACTCATTGACAGCTAAGTCCAAAGTATAGTTGCAAGGTTCCACTAGATAAATGTCCAGCGCTTCAAATATTCATATGTTGTATAAGCCAGCGTTTCTTAATTATTTCAACAAAATAAGTTGAAAAAAATGTTGCACAATAATCTCACCTTGTAGCAATGCATCACGGATTTCCTCTTTAGTGACATTTAATGCTCGCAACACAATAGCCAAGTTCTGAGACTTTTTTTGTTCCAGAAAGTGTAGCGTCTCAGTTGGATGGATAAATGTTTGCTTTTGTCCACCAACTCCTTCAGTTGTAGCATTATTATAACCAAAAAGAGTTGTAATCATCTCTTCATTGAATCTGCAGACGTAAAATTCATTATATGCATAAAACAGTTTGTTTTTTATTTTTATTTCTTTTTAAGCAGTTCTAAATATGAGCTTCAAAACGAAAGTCTGGTTAACTATTCTTACTGGAATGATCCTGCTCTTAGCTGATCCCAAACCATTGAATGATCAGCATTTGCAGAGACTTTGTCCCAATGGAAAGGCTTTAGCTTGGGTTGCTGGGCCTCAGTTTCTCCCATCTTATTACCGGTAGAGTTATTGGCAGCTTTTGTTGGCCCTGCTTTAAAACGAGGTGGCAATGGTGGAGGTATCCGAGAGATATTAGGTGGTGGTGGTGGTGGTGGTGGTGGTGGTGGTGGTGGTGAAGAGGCATTACTATTTAACTTTCCAGCAGTCAAAGAGTTTGAAGTCGGTGCTGCTGCTGCTGGTACTGGCGGCGGAGGAGGAGGAGGCTTGTTCGTTGATTGTTGAGAACCAATAGCTGAAAAAGAGTTACTTGATGATGATGATGATGATTCTGCTTTTGAGGCAGAACTAAATAAAGTTGGAGTTCCCGTATCATCTGCTGAAGACTTAGCAGAGTTAAGACTACTAATGTTAGCCAACTCAACCTGATAATGTGGCTTTGGTGATAACTGAGTTGAAAAGTGAAAATTTGAAGCATCCCCACCCTTTCTAAGATCTGTAGGAAGTGACATAACACGAAGTACTCTGGTTTTTCTGGAAGATGACATTGAACATTCTGTGCCAACTCTGTCTGGAGAAGTTGATGTTGCCGAAGCTTGATTAAATGTTAAAGTTTTTCCCCAGTTAAAAGATATTGGTTCTCCATAATAGCGATTTAAAGATGTATCATGAGTACTTGAACTTAAAAGAGGCCTCTCATCCTTGTGTGTTTTCCATACGGACCCATTCAAGATGCATTTTTGGTAGCAACAAAAAACCATGAATGCCACAAGGGAAGTTGAAACTGCAGTAAGAATAACGGCTTTCAATATTGCCTTGGTATTTCCACTATCCTGTTTTGATACAGCAGGCGGCATAGGGACAAAGCCTGAAGGTGATTGTAGAGGTGAAGGTGACTCTTTAATAATGTTTTGTGGTGTTGCCGCTGGCAATGGACTTCGACTGTTATCCTTCATTTCCCCTGAATCCTCCTGCAGTGGAGATGGAGCCGCAGCAGGTGAATCTGACAGATGCAATGCCTCTGGAATAGAAGGAATCTCTAGAAGATTTTTTCTCTCAACTTGAAGCCCAAGAAAACCTCTAAGCTTATCAATTGACTGCCATAATAAACTTGAACTTTCGTCTTCTCCTGAAACAGCTTGAACATTGTGATCATCTATGTATCCTTCATAAAATGATTTATGAAAAGGAGAAATAAAACGATGCCTAAGCGAAGAAGTGGAATCAAAGTTATTCGTGGTGGAATATGGATCACTTGACTTTATTAATGTAGAATAAGTAAACTTTAAACTAGAGTCTCTTAGAAAATTGCAATGGTCATCACAATTTCTTATCCCTTTTCTTTGCTCCTGGTCAAGGTCCATTTCTTCATTCTTGACCTACAAAACGGTAGCGCAAGCATTAAAAAGATTATCACCATACAATGACATGATAAAACACAAAGCATGAGGTTTAAGCACACTACTGAAACTGAGAATATAATTTACAATGTTGTAGTGCAGTGTTCGTACTTCTTAACACACGAAACAGTAATTATAAGTTGAAACATGTCCTTAGACATACCAGTTCACAAATAAGACACGAGATACCTCAAATATATATATTTTGTATAAAACCAATTTGTGGAATCAACTATAACTATAAGCATCTATTTAGCCCAATGTTGAAATTAACATTAAATTATGGCTGTGCTAGTACGCAAGTAATTGATACAGTAGAATTTCCTGGAAAATTATTATGAATAAAGGCATAACTACTAGAGTACAAGGATTCTGCATTTAAAATTTCCAGGACATTCATCAGCAGAATTGATTTTTCTATGCAAACAAAAATGAAACAGAAGGCAACCCACAACTTCCAACGGTTAGTATATCCTTGCTGATTTTGTTCTTTTCGAATCATAACATGTTGCTGCTCATCAAAAGAGTTTGGCAGCAGCCCTGTCATGCATATCCCAATTCTCAAATTGGTAATTAAATTTTCATGCAAAGGTAGAAATAAAGACTGAAGAATAGAGGGAAAATGACTCATATAATATATCGGATGTTCCAAAAGGACTATCACACTAAAGTTGGAAAATGACTGTAGATCTAGTCGAACTTATAGAATTGGGTTCATCTATCTTTGTTTTTGAAAGTCGCAAGATTAAAAAGCCGTAAATCTAGGCTAGGATAAGGTTGGCACCATCATAATGAAAGTTTGAAATTTTACTTTTTTCTGTTAGACTGCATAATTATGTAATAGACCTTTGAAATAACCATTGGTTGATCTCTAAAATTACAAGTACCTTTTGGTTGTAATCTACATTTTTGTCATTAACAAAATATTCTTTTTACGTTTTCAAAAAAAAGTTATTTTATAATTTCTTCTTGTTTGGTATTTCTTGGATTGAATTCCAACTCTGATATGGCACTTACAACTGCCATTCACTGCGTTATTCTAAACTGAAATTTTTACTTCACAGTAGTTACATGCCCACTGTTTAAAATAAAAAATACTCCAAAAAGTCAAAAAAAAAAAAAACAATCATCCACACAATTCAGAAACTAGAATTTCAGCATCAATAACAAGGTGATGACCAAATTAAAAATGCAACAAAATAACCAAATCCATTCAGTTTGAGTTAGTGGGTGTTCTCTCTCACTATTCTAAATACTTATGTATGTTTGAATCGCTACCCCAATAAGAAATCAAGCAACTAAAGAGACTGGTTTGCCAAGGTTCACATAACTGGTAAAAAAATTCATCGTTATGATAACAACTGTCATTACAGCAGTGGCAAGAGTCCTAAAATTAACTGGTTTAAGCTACATGGGGTTCAAATGGTATATTTTACTGAGGAAGACCATATTTTCACGACTTGGCCTCATTAATGCTTTCTATTGGCATCCATGAAGCATACAGGTTGCATGCTCACCGTACAAATACATACAGCTTGAAAACTAAAAAACAGACAGTATCACATTAAGACCCTAAAAACTAGCTTTTAAATGTTTGTGATGCAGAAAAGGCAAAAGAACTTTTCAAACGTTGATTGTACTAGCATCAAACAGGAAAACGTTGTTCATATTGTTGTCAATGTTTAATCCAATGTATACCAATGCTGATGAGCTTATGGTTAAGATTACAGCACGGTAAATCACGCTGTCAAGATGACTAAATGGTTATAATATATTTACGGAGGTTTTGGAAATCCTCCAAAAACAGCAATGTGTTCTAGGGCTTAAACAATACAATTTTTTGCCAATGTAATTAAATTTTAACCAACTGCATGAAGGTGTGTTACATTTGCATGAAGATAATGTTTGCAGATTGTAGAATTTATTGAGAGTGTATTTGGAGGGAATAAACGTCTTCTGGCATAGTCTATGATTCACTTTGAGAATGATATCCCAGGAACATGCAATAATTTCTGAATTATATGCATAAGAAAGACACATATGAAATCCATTACCAACAACACGGTTGGATTCAAGCATGAAATGTCATCTAAAATCATTTATTCAGTCTTGTCATAATCATACTTTTGCCAAAGAATAACAGAGTCCCGCCAATGCATGTGAAAGGGAATTGCGTATTCTTTGCTATAAAAATAAAATATGTATATAACCTTCAAAGAAACAATGATATCTTCAGCAAGAGTATTTACGTTTAAATCACAGCAACAGAGTAAGACACTGAGTTTTAAGTTTATGTCAAAAGCCCAATAAATATCCCAAAACCAAGTTGGAGCAGAAAATCCAGATAACATCACCACATACTCTGATTGTTCAAACAGATAACGAAATTTAAGGACATCACATCACCACACAACCTAAAACTCTCTTTTTCAAACAAAAGAAGCAAAATGGAATGAGGAATAAGAACTGGGCACCTCGTGGCGAGATTTTGTGCCATGATCCGGTAAAACATCTGACGAAGAATTATTAATCAGTCTCAGGCTCAGGCTCTGATACCAGGTACCATCCAGAGAAGCAGAAAACATCAAAATATAACATAGTAGACCAAAAGCCACAAAGCCTCGCATCATCATGAACTCATGGCTGCCCATCTTTTTTCACAAAGTCGAGACAGAAACAGCAAAAGGAATCAAAGATTTACAAGATTTCATAGCATAAGATGTGTAAATAAATTGACATATTAATTACAATTGTTTTGTAAATAATTATGGTTAACGAAATCCGGCCAGGGCAAAAAGCTTCCGCGTCAAAAGTGTCGGCACAACTTTTTCTAAATATATTTTAATTCAATGACGGAGTTTTGTTGAAGATCATGCTTGCGTAATAGGACGGCGGTACTTTCAAGTGCTGATGGTTTTTTGTTTTTTAATTCATTGCTCTGGCCCTCAATGCGAAGACCAGCTGACATCGTGATTACAAAATTTATTTATTCCTATTTTCACGGTCAAACATGCTGGATAATTATTACATATGGTATGGGGGGTGTCGGACCCCAAATTTGAGTTTTATTAATAAAAAAGGAATTTTAAATACAAATGCAACATTAGTCCATATAGACTAGAAATGGATACTAAGAGGGGGAACTTAAATGAGCTAGGAATGTTTTAGGGACACCCTTTCAAATGACCAATCCCATAGGGGAAGAATAGAAATCTACCTTCCACCAAGGATCAATTGAAAATAGAAGTAGGAGAAGAGTGGGAGAAAACTGGACAAAGCAGATACCAATCGAATTTAAGAAGTGAAGCTTTTGTGTAGCAATTCCTGTTGAAGAAGGTTGCTTAGATTCACAGGTCTTCCCCAAGACTACAAAAAATCAGTCAACTGGTTAATATCCAACTTGAACTTTGAGGCTTAAGATATGATTTGGAAATAAATGAGGCAGAATCTACAATTTCTCCATAATAGTTGGATTATATATATTTGAATAAACAGTCCTATGAAAGAGAACATTACATCTATGCTTCCCAATATAATATAGAATAATAGGCCTAATAACCTTCCAAAGAAATTTGAAATTTACAAAAGTCGTAGGCAAAAAGCCAAACATAACATCATCTTAAGATAGCTTACATGATGGGATAACTTTGGAAGCCCATGTCCACGTGTACTAGGCGAAAAGACATTAGCAAAAAACATGAACAAAATCCTCTACACCACCACACAAAGGGTAATTAGGAGTGTGAATCCCAAGATATTTAAGACATTTGCACCGATAGATAAACCTTGGTGAAGGAGACACCAAAGAAACTATTGAATTTTAGGGAAAGTCAATAGTTTCCAAATACATTGGAAGAGGAGGGTCCAGAATTGTTCCAACCCTTGTTTGTGCCAAGACCTATTACATCGTTGAATGACACTTGATGAGTCATGCAAAAGTTGAAAGGGGACATGCAACTTATAAGGAAGAAGTGTTGACCCATTAATCCATTGGAGGCCATGGAAAGTACTTTGCACCAAAATGTCCAACTACAAATGGCAATGAATAAAATTATAAACCTAAGCCAAGCAATGGTGCATTACTTTAGAAGCCCCATACAAATTATTAAACCTACCTCAGAAATCCATTGGTCTGCAAGTCAAAAACAGCTAAGAGAAATAACTCCCTTTGTGAAACTAACAAGTAGCAACCCTAGCATTCATAATGGCAAGGGGAACAAGTGACAAAGCTAACCATCAAGAACATAGAAAGAAGAGTAGGATTGATCTTGACACTTGTCCAATCGATATAATGGTGTAAAACTTGCCAAGTCCTCCAAATGCTTTTGAAAACATGAGATCTTGGAATAACGATAGTATGGGGGGGAAAGGATTTGATTAGTGAAGTACATTCCTTTCCAAGAGGGCTAATTTTTGGGAAATGCTTGTTGCAACCTTAATTAGAGAAGAGTCACAATAATGTCTAAGGCATCTAGATGCTGAACCAACCACTTAGTGGCCAAGGTAAGCCCCTTCTTGAAAGAGTTCAAAAGACCTAAGCCACCCTTATTCTTAGGAAGAGTAACAATATTCCAAGTGACATGATGGAAACATTTTTGCAAATCTTTAGAGGACCACATGAAGTCCCAAAATAATCATTCAAGCTTTTGATAAGGAGCTTGGAAAGGGGACCAACATGAAGAATAATAAAAATGGGTAGAAGCACATATAGACTTACAAACAAGGTACTTACCAACTAGAGTAAGGGGTTTGATCTTCCATTTTTCAATTTTCTTCTCAATCTGAAAAATTACTTGCTCCCAAAGAACTAAGGTAGAACCTCGAAAATGAAAGGGAATTCCCAGAATTTTGATGATATCTTGATCCTAGATAAGCTTTCAATTATAGTTGGGTCAATGACAATAATTATTGGTAAAGCTATAAACAAAAGATTTATTCCAATTAATAGTGGAACCAAAGAGAGAGAGTAATATTGCTCCACCCGAGATAGGAGTCATTGCAAATTAGCAGCTGTGTTTTGAATAAGGAAAAAGAAGTCATCTGTAAAATGCATGTTGAGAAGTTGATGTTGAGGGGAAGAGAGATGGACCTCGATGATAGCTTTATTCTAAATATCATAATTTAACTAATGATAGAGAAAGTCAACTACGATGATGAATAGGTAAGGAGCAAGAGAACATTCTTGTTGCAATGACCTATGGATAGAGAAGGGAGAGGTGATACCAAAGCTAGTAGCTATTCTCATGGTAGCATTTGAAAATATACATTTCATCATATGTAAGAACTTAGGGCCAAAACTAAGTTTATTCATGGTCTGTAGAACAAATTCCCACTTTATGTTGTCGTAGGCCTTTGCATAATCAAGCTTCATTAGGAGAATATTTTGATTGCCATCCTTCATCCACTAAAGACCTTCCCACATAGCATTCACATTATGTAAAATATATCTACTAAGAACAAAGCCTGTTTGTTGGGAAGATATAATATGATAAAGAATTTTCTTCAAATGTAAGGCTAAGCACTTGGCCCAAATTTTATACACCACATTAAGAAGAGTGATGGGATGCCAATTAGAGATATAGGTAAGATCCATAGATGTAGGAAGGAGACAAATAGTCCCCTAATTTAAATTGGGCCCAAGGGAACTAGTAAGAATAGCCTCTCTGATGACTTGGAAGAGATCATTTTCCACCAAATCCCCATGATTATGAAAATATTCAATAGGAAAAACATCATAATCAAGGGCCTTCCCAAGACTCTATTTAAAACAAGCCTCTTGAAGCTCATCCTAAGTAATATCAACTTCTAAACTTTGCAACATAGTAGAATTGATTAGGCTAAGATAATTAAGGGTAGCAACTTCAAACGATGAGATATCCATAGGGGTAGCAACAAATAAGGTTTCAAAATACTTCTTAAGATATGAAAGGAGACTATTGTGATCAATGATGATGGTACCATCACTAGAAATATTTTCTAAAGAATGCAAAGGAGAGGAGCTATTTAGATAGTTGAAAAATTCCTTATAGTATTCATCTTGAATATTTAACCAAGTAAGTCTACTTTTTGTTAAGGCACTTTATTCTTTGTACATGTCCCATTGTTGGAAGGCTACTTGGGCTCTAGATAACTCTTCATGAACTTGAGTGTTAAAAGGATCTTGAGCTAATCGATCAGTAAGATGTTTAATGGTAAAGAAAATGTTGTTGTACTCTTATCTAGCTTGAGTGGCCACTTGCTTACCATAATAATAGGCAAATTTTTGCACTCTACAAGTAGCACAATGCCACCATTGAATCTAACCCACTTGATCTAAGGACCCAAGTTTGACATTCCACAAGTTTGAGAGAAGTAGTTGGATGAAAAAAGAAGAGAAGTAGTTGCTATGTAACTAGAAAAAATGGGAATTATGTTTGTGGTTGCTACCATGAATCTGAATAGACATAGTAATGGGGAGATGGTATGATAAGGTTGCATGTTGATGAATCATAGTAGCAAAAGAAGCTTTCCAGAAAGAAAGGGTGGAAAAATAGAGCCTATCTAACTAATTGTCAATGCAAGCTTGCCCAAGACAAAAAGATTACTTCAAGTAAATCTATGAAGAAGATCACTAGTAAAGGCATCCAACCCATTAGAAAGGTAGAACTTTTCATAAAGGCTAACCATGTCTAATACTCATAATTTGGAAGTTGAAAAAACACCACCCCAGCTTATCATGAAGGAATTCTGTCATATTAAAATCTCCTTCAAAAATCCAAGGTATAGAGGAAAGAGAATTAACTAGTTCCTACCATAGGAGAGTACATTTTGTAGAGTCATTAGGGGCATAAATAAAACAAATACCAAAAGGGCTAGGTGAGGAGGAGAAGGTAGCCCAAAAAACTCTATGGTCAAAATTAAAACCACCTTAAATCATTTTATCTTTTCAATCAGTTGAGAGGAGAATGGCAACACTCCCTTTCTCGCTAACATGGAAAGTAGCAAGAATTGATGAGTGAGGGAGAAACCAATGGACTAAAAGAGATAAATGATCTGTTGAAATCTTAATTTCTTGAACGATAATGAAGTTGAAAGTAATATTTAGACTAGAAAGAAAGTTGCTTGCATGTTTACGTTGAAGTCTATCAATTAGGCCTTGAATGTTCTAAGACAAGGGGTTCATGGGGAAGTAGAGGATGTATTGAATGAAAGGTCAATAATAGGTTCAAAAGTCGAAGTATCAACTTCCATTGTTTGTGAAAAAATGGCAAAGGAGTTATTTGTATTAACAAGTAATGCAAAATTGTTCATTGGAGAAGAGGTAGAGGGTGGAGTTGTAAAGGAGGAAGCTTTAACTTGTTTACTTCCATTGGCCTTCACAAACTCTTCACCCAAAATTGAGTTCATAAATGAATTTGAAGGAGTGACATGTTATTTAGAGGTTATCTTCATGAGTGAACTTGACTATGGCAAATATGCGTTGGAGGTGCTAGAAGAGGAGGAAGACTTTGGAACATTTGTATAAGAGGTTCTAAACCTAAAGGATTCTGATGATGGATGGGATGTTAGTATATATGGGAAATGAGTTTTTAGAACCTCAACAAAATGTTTTTTCTTGGCTAAGAAAGGACATGCTAAGATATGATGCTTAGCCCAATGATAGTAACTATAAGAGTTAGGAAGATAAAAATAATCTACTTTGTGGTTGAAGAGTTTTCATCCAATAGCAAGGGTAGTGAGTTCTTCCTATGAGGAATATCAAGCTTAATATAATAATGACAAAACTGAGTTCCATTAATAATAGTGCTATGGTTTGAAATAATATAGTTAAGGATACTCATGATGTCCCTCTCTATGGATAGAAAAATTAAGAGAAGATTAGACAATTCAACATAACAAGGGATTGTATTATATGCTAGGTCATTAACATTGAAGTCAAAGTTTTAGGCATGTGCAATGATAGTTGCATTACATATTGGAAAAATTTGGATAGAAAGAGCCTTCTCAACTTGAGAGGCCTTAGAGAATTCCACTAGGACAAAGTTTCGAGTGTAGTGACAGGTGTGAAAAACTTGAATGCCTTGGGACCATAGGATGCTTTGGATTTGCATATTTATATTGAGTGACCTTGGTAGAAAATCCACAATTTGAAGGAATATAAAATGCATTGAAAAATCTTTGGAAATAGCATAAAAAATATCATTAAGAAGGAGGAAGTCTATCTTAGGCAAGTTGGAGGTACTTCCTTGATGAGGAGTAGAATTGTTGGGGGAATCAGCCATGGCAAAGTAGGGAAAAAGCCCAACAAAACGTAATGACTATGTGAAGATAGTAGAGCACAACCGCCATAACAACCAAAGGAATAGTCAAGATCGACTTCTCACATGGTCAGGAATAGGCATGCAAATGTGCCCTACTAAGGCATGAAATCTTTACTCCTACCCTGCACCACCATCACAACTCCGCGCAGATCCGTCCATCACTCCTACAATGAAGAACCACTGTAGCTCCTATGTAGATCTACTTTTCCACAATGCATATTAGCTTCGCTACCATCCACCACTATGCATATTGACTTTGCTATTGCGTATATTTGCTCCACCACTCAGTTTCCATGCAAATCTGCTTGGTTGATTCAACTGTAGTTGCAATAGTAGCAAATACTCAAAAATTCCTCAATTGTGGATTCACACCACATTGGCTTCACTATCACCTCCACCTACATAGCCATAGCCATAGCTACCCAGGTTTTGTAGACAACATAACATTAATAACAACACTGTAGCACCACAACCATCATGCATATCTGCTAGACTATTTCAACCATAGCCACATAGATCTACCTAACCAACAATATTGGAAAGAGAATATGGGATGAAAACAACTCAAAATAATACAACTATTACACATGATATGATTCATAGAGTTTTATTGTAACTAAGTTTCTTGCTATTTGTTCTTAATGTATTCTTTTTTCCATAGAAAGAGCTTTTTCCTTTTCTTTACAAGAAACCTTTTAGTAAGAAGTGACAACAGTGAGCATGCTTCACCTTAAGCTCCTCTTGGAAAGGTTTAAATCATGATTCCAATAATTTTTGATACTCAAAATAATTGTAATATATATATACCAAGATCTATTACTTAGCATTGCCCACTAGAATTAAACCCATGACTTAGAGCTTTCAAGTCAAGAATCTTACCATTAGGCTAACACCTTTTTTACTCATTTAAATCATGATTCCCTCTCATTACATTACATTGCTAGAAAGATCCTAAGAAGAATTCACATTGGAACTTACTTTGAAAGGGACACAAGTTTGTTACAATTATCCTAAGATGCACAACACCCTTTTCCATCTCCCCTTCCTAAGCTCATGTGGGAAATGAGGGTTTGCATGTGGTTGGCAATCCTTCCTTTCCACTTCTTTTCTCTAAAACCATTGCAATAAAGGATTGCTGACATCAAGTTCTCTGCTCATATGGTTTAACAATAATTTATAATACCATGCCAAATCCTAGGGATAAGTTCTCTTTGAGATTAGTAGCATGTAGAAAAAATAGTTAGAGAAAATATGAAAACTTTATAAATAGAAAAGAACTTATGTAAGTAAGCCCATATCATTAGGACATGGCTAGGATAATAATAATGATGAGACATTTTTTATTACCTTTACAAGCAATTATAGAAAAGGGTTGCAACGAAAATTTTGACTATATACAACTAATAATGAGGTGTTAGCCTATTGGTAAGACTCTTGATTTGCAAACTCCAAGTCATGGATTTTATTCTAGTAGGCAATGTTGAGCTATAAAGTTCTAATTGGACTAAATATCTTGGGATGTCCATATATTATAATTAGTTATTCATGATTTCTTATTCACACATTATTTAATAATGAGGTATTAGCTTGGTGGTACAAGTCTTGGCTTAGTAAGCCTAGCTCACAAATTCAATTCTACTAGGTAGCATTGAGTTATAAAATTTTATAAATCTAAGGGTATGCCTATGTTTCAATTATTTCATGTTCCAACATCCCCCTTATTCATACATTATTTCAAGACCACAATATGTTAAATATGATCATATAATGAGCATACATACCACTGTAGTGCTTTATAGTTTAAATATAATTTGGTACTATGTATTTTAATTTCATTTAAAAATATTATGTAAATATTATATAATAGTATCTTAAACACAACTTGAACTTTAGAACATATTGTACACAAAGTAATAAACTTATCAATTAATCTATATTTCCATTGGCATTTTCACATGGAATTTGGTAAAACTTAAGTAAAACATAAGATTGCCTTGAAAGGAATTCAAACTCATGACTAGTTACATATAGAACTCAAGTATAATTCAAACTTATAACTAATTATGACAAAGATTGTCATTGGTGATGAGTCACGTTTTGGGCGACCGCGATATCGCGTACGCGATATTGCATGCCCAGTCGCGATATCGCATATGCGATATCGCGGCCTATCTCCTCATCTATAAAGAAGAGGTAGACAAATGAGTTTAGGCATCTAGTTCTTAGTCCCATAGGAAAACTCTTGCATTTTTTCCTTCTTAGAGTTAGAATTATTTCCTAGTGTATGCCTGCGGTGTGATGAATGTAATTGTACGGCATCCTTGATTCGAGTGTGACGTACTTGGACATGCACATGACCGGAAATAAAGATCGAGATTACTTCATCATTGCAACATTCACTTAGTTTAATCATTTAATTAATTGTTATTTACTACTTTCTTAGTTAATATCCCTCACCCTTAAACTCATGTTAAAACACGGAATGAGTACGACTTGATTACGAGCATTTAAGTGTGACTACTTGGTAACCCAGTAGCGTACCTAGGATCTGGGCTTGGTAATCCTAGT
>MNCI01022150.1:170011-181624 GCA_015680685.1 Gnetum montanum | reverse complement strand
AAATACGTTACATCTAGAGTTCGTGTAGAGATACTGTGTTCGATCACAGTGGCAACAATCCCAATCATGGGGGAGACCACCACTAAACTAGAGATACCCTTCATATCATCTGAACCCAAACAATTATCTGGTTCAACATCCTGTTTCCTCAACTAGGCCAACATACTCTATCTCACCACAGTATCATTCTCCTCAATACTTTTAGCCCACACCTTCAACACAACCACCACATTATGTACCTTACACTTCTTCTCATTTTCAACATTCTCATTTTTCCCTCCTTCTGCATCACCACCAACTGTTCCTAAGGTGTCTGCACCACCGCAACAACCCACGAACATTACTTGTGCTACTACTTCCAACAGCAGTGAAAAGCCTCCTCAACATCCAAAGCATCCCTTCTTTAAACATGACCATAAGAAGGGACAACACAATTCCGAGGCCACTACATCCTCCAACTTAGCACAAGTCCCACACTGTGGTGCACCCTTACCTTCGAACCCAACGCCTCATGTAACGTCATCAGGGCCACCAACTCACACTCCAACAACAATACGGCCCAATGAACATAGGAATGGAGAGCAACAACCCAATCCTTGCACACCATCTAATGATCACCAATATCATAGTGGGTCAACTTGTTATCTAGGAACTACATCGTACAAATTGCCCCACTATGTTTACTATAACCAAGTGTGTGAACCTCGATGAGGTAAGTATGACTGGGCCCTAATATTTCCAACATGCAATGATTCTCATCTTCCATTTATTAATCCTTGCCATCCTCAACCGATTAGTTATGGGGGATATCTCCCATTTTAATAACAAGCAGGATTAATAAATATTTTTTATTTTCTTTAATTTTTCAATTTTTTTTCTAGTTTTTCATTTTTCAACTTCTTGTTTTATCTTTTTGTCTTTTTTTCTTTTTAGTATTTTTGTCTTTTTATGTTTTTTATAAGTAATCTCGTCTATGAATAAAACACTCATGTGGATCGTTGGTTCGAGTGTGTTCTATGTTGTCGAGTCTCGAGTGATCAATTATTTGGACAGTGAGCCCACTACACCCACTCATCCATTCTACAAATAAGAGGTTCTATTTGAGGGTACAGTGATATTCTTGACATTCTTGAAACTTAAAATTAATTTTGTGTTCATTGTACCCAGAATGAAGAAGGATGGACCAAGAGGGAATGATTAGGGTGTGACATCAAGGGGACTTGCAGGTTCTCTTTGGTGGTATCTATGAGAGTTATCATGCAACATGGTTGTACTAAGATCCTTGTAGATCTAATGAAAAATGGGAGTAAGAGTAATCAAAAGGGCACTCAAAAATCCAATGCTATTCTAGGGGGTCCCACTGGAAAGACATGCACCCATGCCTGAAGGTTGGCGGCTTCTCTGGATTTAGTATTCAAAAAAAAAAAAGAGAAAAAGAAAAAGAAAAAGAAAAAGGAAGTGCCACAAAACAAAAATCACTCCTCCCTTGAACAAAATGCCAAGTGATCGTACGCCTTGTTGTTATGGTACTCTCATAGTTTCTCATCATGGGATGAAACAATGCGATGTCACTGATCAGAGGAATGGACATGGTCCTGATCTTGGAACAATGGGTTAATGACACATTAATCATGCTTTACACATAGGATTCACTATGCCTTGGGTTAGTTACCTCATGTCCCAATCTCTACGATCCCTTTCTATAGTTCGTCTCATCTCACTGTTCGTGTAGTTGTAGCTCGTGTCGTATGTAACATAGAATTCTTACCTCATTCCGGTGATATTTACATGTGTGTGTTTTGTGAAGTCAGTGCGGATTACATTTAACCCTTCTAGTGCCCACGGACACTTTAAGTGTGGTGTCACAAGGGCATTATAGGTTGGAACCTACTTTGGGGAGGATCCACTTATGTAATCTTTTGTAATCTTCACTAATGATATAGCTCACACACACCATTTCTCACCCTCAGCTTATTTTTCATAACATTCTTTCCTTACTATTACCCCTCTGAATTTCAACGTTCCCATGAACCATCACATAACCTTTTTCTTACCACCCAAGGTTTTATTGATAAAATCCACACCAACATCATTAATTGTGCCTTTCAAATTAATGGAATTACCCTAGAACTCCTTCATAATAGCCCAATGTCCTTAACTTACAACATTGATTTCAAGAAAATCCTTTAAAAATTTGGTATTTTTGTTGTGCCTCATGTCACTAGGGCCGTGATATCGCGTACGTGATGTATTGTACGTGATATTGCGTCCCCGCGACCTATAAATAGGTGACCCCCCCACAACACTTAGCATCATTTTTTCCATTCACACAAGGAAGTTTTTGAATTTTTTCTCTATGACTTGCGATTGAGTGACCCTTGGTTTTCTAACTATATCTCGCTCGCTAGTACTCCAATTTTAATTCCGTTTGAACCTACTTGAACTTGGAGTGTTCAGCTTAGTCGTGGGGGAGGGACATTTGCCGAAAAGTGCCTAACTTTTTTGGAATTTATCATCACCCAAAGGACATCATCTAGGGTAATTAATTATAACACTTAGAATAATTGTGCCTAAAAATCATTTAATCCCTAGGTATACCAGGAAACTAAAATGGGAAACCACCTAAGTCACAGGACTCATTATTATTACAGTTTTTCGGGAAATATCACACGTAATAACATAAGATCATTAATTAAGGCAAGTAGTACAGTATAACTTAACTTCAAAAACAACCTTACTAATGCTTGACCCTGTGTGATTGCAGATGGCCCCGAAACGTGGACAACATGAAGGTCTTTCTCAAGGTTGAAACAAACGATCTTGGAGAGGTGGAAGACAAGATCCTACCGGACAACATGAAAAACAAGAGGAAAAATCATTCAGCATTCATCAAGAAGATGCTCCTACTATATAGTCAGAGCAGGCAGAAGGAGGAGTTGCTGCAGCGCCTAAACATGGACAACATCTCACGTTGCTCCAGGATTGTGTTCAGTCCATCCATGAAAAGTCCACATTCATTGCGGTGATTGTGGAATTAAACTTTGAATCTTTTGTAGAGTTTGCTCTTGAGGCCATTAGGGATCACCTCAAAGGATCCCCATTATGGCCTACCCTCTTTGAAAGCGGTGCCTGGTACTTAGGAGAGACGTACCAATTTTGGCACAATAGGGAGCAAGGTACCACTGTCAATATTTTTGGTGTGATAGTTGATTTCTCCACGCAGGCCATTTTAGAAGTGTTAAACCTTCTAAATACAAGACCCAAAGTTACTCAGTTATCCACCTGTTCAGACCCCGATGTGTGACAGGATTGGTTGGAAAGGGCTTATGGTAGAGATAAAACATTTGGTGAGTTGATGACAGAAGAGAGGATTTACTTTAAAATTGGAATTTATCACCTCTTTCCCATGAAGGGCTTGAAAAGAATATCAACGTATGTGGCTAGAGGATGCGCAGTGCTGATGGGAAAGGTTACCGCTAACCTGCCCCATCTATATTTAACGGAGATCCTGAGGTAATTCGAGGAATGGAAGATAGGGAAGATGGTGTTTCCTTTCCCTTGTCTTATCAGAAAGCTTTGCCTACGTGCTGGTATTCAGGGGTACACCAATGATGTCCTCCGAAAAGCCCAAATTACTTCATATGTTGAATTGCTAAAGGCGCTAGCTCCAAGGAAAAGCACTAGCGAAGAGCTGGGACCAGAATAAGAAGAAGAATAGATAGCTGGACTGAATGCAACTCAACTTGCAGGACCCAGCCAACCTCCAAGCACGGGTCCTAGTCAACAACATGAAGCAGGGCCTAGCACAGGCCAAGATCAACTGTTGCCACCGCAAGACTACACACTGTCGATCAGCCATCTTAGGGCCATCACTGAGACGGTTAATTGGGGAAGTCATGATGACGCAAACCTCTTCCATGTCATCAATGATGCCATTCAACCCATTGTTTCTTTGGATCACACAAGGGGTGAAATTTCTATTCACACAGGAGGAGGGGAAAGTAGATGGTCACAACAGATCTTAGGAAATGCAACATCTTTCCAAGTGCAATTAGAGACTGGTGAAGGGGCCACTGTGGTGGTCATGCAACACCAGAATGCTGTGGGAGTTGTAGAAGTGGTCATGGACAACATTAAAGAATCATTCAATGTACCTGTTGTGCCACAGGTAGATCTCACAGGAGCACAAGATGTTCAAACTTTGGCAGGAACCTCAATGGCTCCTGCGGAACATGAGGATGCGCTTGATCGATTACTCCAAAAAGGGTAAGTAATGACGTCCCTGTTTGACATCCCTCAGGATGTTACGGCAATTTAGTTAGACCTCATTTCCACAAAGGGGAAGCTAGTCTTAACAGAAGTGAGGGTCAAGCATGCTGAAGCTGAGGTGCAGAAACTACAAGAGTAGCTCGTGGCCTTACAAGCAGCACAGCGGGACCCTCTACAATTTGTTCTCGTAGACCAGCTAGATAACTTTAGAACTGAGCAAATAACCAAGCTAATAGTGGAGAATAAAAAGGTGGTTGATGAAAAAGAGAAGGCTATTTGGGATGCCTTGGCTGCACAGGTGCAAACTCATGCACATATTGAAGCACTTAAGGCCTTACAAGAAGAAAACAAGCAGCTCATTGCAAACAATCTTCGTTTAACCATTGTGGAAAAGCAAAAGAACGTTCTCGAGGAACACTTCCATCAATTGTGAAAATAATTCATCTAGGTCAACCAAGATGTAATCCTTTTAGCCAAAGAGAATCGAACCCTCTCGATGGAGGAGGTATGCGTCATTCATCAAAAGTCAGCTATTGAGATAAGCGTGTGGCAAAATGAGGCTAAACGACATGAAAAGCTGAAGGAGCACTTCCGAGATCAGGTGGGGATGTACAAACAGATCTTTGAGAAGGAGATCCATATGACCAAGGCCCACATCAATGCTATCAGTGCTCAACACACTGACTGGTGGGCCATATTGGACACATATGCCTTCGCCCACCAAGCAAAAGTTAAGAGCCGGGACCTTCAGATTCAAGATTTGATAGAATACATGGAGTTGGAAAATCTGAGATATGCCAACCTTGCCATGTTAACAGCAGGATGCTTGAGGAAAGAGCTCAAGCAGCACGTAGCAACCACCCACATCAAATATGAAGCAGAATTTGCAGAACGCAAGAAGTTGTTGGAGAAACTAGAAGTTGCGAATTCTGAACTTGAGGTGGTGAAAGCCAGCTACCAAGGTTAGAAAGGTGTCGCAACAGACTTTGCTTGATGGCTAGAAGATTTTCAAGAGTACAAGGATAAAGCTAGAGCCTATGAGGAGGAATGACGGGTGTTCGCGGCTTGGTATGTCAAGGCCAATCAAATGTTTTCGCAACTACCCTATTCGTGGGAAGTGCCGACTTCGTCAAACATTGGAACATTAGCATGGACAACACAAGACCCTCAGATTGAAGAGGAGAAGCTCCAAGCCATACTTCAACACCATCAAGCCTCAAAACATGGAGCACAAGACAAAGGGAAGACACCAATGGAGGAGCCACCGCCACCAGGAACTACATGAGTTCCAAAATTTTTGTAGTTGTAGAACATTCTCTGTGTTGTGTCTTCATTTTGTTTTCATTCCACACTACGGCATAATCCCATTTTCACCATCCAATAATCCCATACCTATCCACTATGTAATAACTATAACTTGAGGACGAGTTTTCATTCAGTTGTGGGGGTATGATGAGTTGCGTTTTGGGCGACTATGATATCGTGTACCTGATATCGCATGCCCAGTCACGATATCGCATACACGATATCGCAGCCTGTCTCCTCATCTATAAATAAGAGGTAGAAAGATGAGTTTAGGCATCTAGTTCTTAGTCCCTTAGGAAAACTCTTGCAGTTTTTCCTTCTTAGAGTTAGAATTATTTCCCAGTGTATGCCTGCAGTGTGGTGAATGTAATTGTATGACATCCTTTATTCGAGTGTGACATACTTGGACACGCACATGATCGGAAATAAAGATCAAGATTACTTCATCATTGCAACATTCACTTAGTTTAATCATTTAATTAATTGTTATTTACTGCTTTCTTAGTTAATATCCCTCACCCTTAAACTTATGTTAAAACATAGAATGAGTATGACTTGATTACGAGCATTTAAGTGTGACTACTTGGTAACCCAGTAGCGTACCTAGGATCTGCGCTTGGTAATCCCAGTAGTAGTTGTGCATGAAGTCCAAGATGTGTACGGATAATCAAGGAACGGATGCTCATCGCACTTAGGCTAAATTAGATTCCTTCTTACCTTTCTCTCCTAGTTTAGTCAATATTACTTTCCATTGCCTTCAGGAGGAGCATTAGATTAGAAACCCATCATACACCTCACTCTAGACTAAACCATACGTGACAAAGCCAATACTAGTCCAAGTGGGAAGACAACGAACTGCGACCTAAGGCTAACTGTCTAGATGCCACAGCTATTTGTTTGAGAAGTTCGACCAGATCGCGTGTGTAACGCTCCTATTCGTATGGTTGAGTGTAGGGGTACATCGCCACTCATCAATTGGCATTCTTACATGAAATTCAACCAACATGATGCTTTGGTAAAGCTCTAAGATATGAAGGTTTTCTAATTGAATTTCTTAAAAAACATTGGAACATTGTTAACAATGATCTCTTTCATGTTTTTTGGGAAGTTATCGAACAAGTTTCTCCCTGTAAAAATAAAAATAAAAATAAAAATAAAAATAAAAATGTGATTGGTATTATTCTCAAAGATGAGGATCTTTAACATATTAGTAATTTGAGGCCTATTACTCTTCTTAATAACACATAAAATTTAGCTAACTACATGGCCCATTATATTCCAAAGATTATAGATGATATCATCATACCTAAGCACATAAGTCATGTTAAAAATAGACACATCTTAAATAATGTAGGTGTGGCATAGAAGGCAATGCAATGGATATTTAATACTAATTAAAACATTATTTTTATTAAGTTAGATTATGCTAAAGATTATAATAACATTGAATGTGATTTCATTATTACATATTTCTTTAAGTTGGGATTTGATTATTACTTTATTTGTCTTATCCATACCTTACTTATTGATGCTAATGCTCACAAATTTTGGATTGAGTTTTTCCTTTTATCTTCAACAATCAATTCATCAAGGTTGTCCTTTGCCTCCCTATATTATTATTATTATAGTAATTTTCTTTCACATAACCTGCATTATGATTTTTAAAAAACTATTAGCAAGGGAATTTTAGTTGATTAAGATATGCAATTGCTCAACATGCACTTTGCAAATGATGTTTTTTTTATAATAAATAAATCTCCACAACATATCAACATTTTCTAGCTAGAGTGAAGGAATATTACATGTTGTCTAGCTCTTATACCAATTGCTACAAATCTATTGTGTATTACAATATTAATATTAATTAGTGGGTTACTCTTAAACATTGAAAAATCTTGGAAAAAAATATTTTTTCTTCAAGATTTTAGGAATACCTTTTACTTTTGAGCCTAATTTAAATATTTTTTTGGAATTATGTAATTGATAAAATTGAAAAGAGGCTTGATAAATGGAAGTAAAAACAACTCATCCTTACTAGCAAAGCTTTAGTTATTAACAAATGCTTCAATCTACTTATGTTTATTACTCTAGTTGTTGGGCTTTTATAAAAGTTTCTTATGAGAGAATTGATCAAATACATGAGAATAATTTCTCCTTGATGTTCTCCTTTTGTGGAATCAAAGACTTATTTTAATAGTTTTTTTTTTAGTTTTTTCTTTTTCTTAAGTGTTTAATTACATAATATGCTTGAAAAATAAACATATAGAATTTGTAATAACATTCAACCTAGGATCAATGAAATCACTAGGAATCAAGAACTTAGAAAAGGCGTTGAAGAAGTTCATGCTAATGAGACCCAATTTTTGTACAATAGATGTATGTGGTTCTCCAACTTGAGTACGTCCACACTCGGATGGTAGAATCCTTGCACACCTCCAGACTTTGTTCCTTAAAAAATGTGGTTTCAAGGATACCACAACTTTTCCATAATGTTGAGCTCTACTAAGGGTTTTTCTATTAGAAACATACCTAATCCCTAAAGATCCCAACAAGCTTAATGGATGCCTTCTCTCAAGAAGCACATCTTACACCTCAAGCTTACAAAGAGAGATAGAAAGATCGAGGAAGAAATTGAATTGGGCTTTTGATTCCTTGCTTTTTAACTCACATAAAAATCAACAACTCATCAAATGATAAAAAAATAAAGAACAAAATTTTCCAAATATGTATACAATGATTGATTAATTATACGAATAGTTCTTGTACTTTTGCAAATGGGATCACTTTCTTTTATAGCCTTGTTGATGAGTAGTGAGTAGTCCCTACGCCCAACCATATGAATCACTAGTGTTTACTAAGTGATTTGGCCAAATTCCATAGACTTTAGCTCTCTAAATTCACTTAGTCTAGTTAGTGAATGTAATAGATGTGATTGTTTTCCTCTTAGTTTCACTTGTGAAGTGTAAAGGTATGGTTAAGTGTAATTGAGGCACATGATTTCTATCATTTTGTGTTTTCATTAATTCACCTAAGTGCTAAAGATAAAGTAATTAAATGTTTAACCAATCTAATAACTAACTAATAATCTTAACATAAGCATTTGTTCCCACTTTCTATATACATCTTGAACACGTTACAACATTACTGGGTCACCAAGCATTAATGTATGCTTGAGGTGGTCATACTTATGTGCATTAATTAATCATATGAATTAATTACTTAAAAACATTAAAATAAATTGCATGAATAATAAATGCATGAAGTAAATATTAAGCTAAGTCCAAGTGTTGCAAGGTTTATTAAGAAATCTCGTCTTTATTATTGTTCACACTAAGGTGCTCAGGTACATCGATGCTTAAATAAAGATCCAGACACTTCTCAACTCCTACTATGGGCACTTAGAAAATATTCTAACTTTGGGAAGATAAAAATTCAAGAGTTTGGTTAGTGGCTAATAATTAGATGTCATAAATATGGCTAGTGTATGCACTTATATAGGCAAAACATAACACTACGTCGATGCATATGCATTAATGCAGCAAACCATGTGTCAATAGGATTGTGTCAATGGAATCATGTCAACAGGATTGTGTTGACACAGACAAACAATGATGGCTCATCATACCTCCATGACTGAATAAAAACTCATCCTTGAGTGAACAAAAGGAGGAACAAGTTCATTACAAAATTTTGGGGAGGTATGGAATTATTGACTAACTAACTAACACACAAATTGACTGAAACTAACACTAAGTGCCTAAGAGTATGGATTTACAATTTTTACAAAAATTGGTATTCATGAAAACAAAATTGAACACCATGACAAAAATTGATAGCACAAAACCTTTGGCAGCTTGATTACAAGGAAGAAAATCAAATAGTCCAAGGCGGTGGAGGTTCCTAAGGTGCTAAGGACCTTCTCTTTCTTTAGGTGCATGTGGTTGTTGTGGTTGTGGCTATTTGACTATAGCTAAGACTATTGGTGAAAGATGAAAAGAGTCAAGCAATGCTTTCATCTTCTCCTCCTTACTCTAGGGATCATACATGGTCCATGCAACATCACCAATGTGGGTCAGTACGAGAATATCCCATGGATAGGGCATTGTAGGGAACAACTTCTTCACATTGACAAACTAGGCTATGAATTGTTTGAATTCAACATTGAACACCTTCAAAGCATTCTATAGTTCCTGGTAGTCATTCATCTTATGGGCCATGTTCTCAAGAGTTGATCTCTGATCAGTGAAACATGCTCTAAGAACTCTAAGTTCAACATTTGTCATTTCTTACTTTTACTTGGTCTCCTTGTGATGCTTGAACTTGGATTCATACAACAAGTGCAAGTTGACCACCTGCTTCTTCAATTCTGACCTTGGCCTTCCAACAATTAACATTTCCAAGTTTACATATCAAAGGTTGGTGAGCTCCATGTATTCAATCATCTCCTTGATTTGTAGCTCCTTGAGATGGATCTCTACCTTATTGTACTTATTCATTCCATCAAAGATGGATTACCATAGATCATCTCCTTGTTGGAGCTACTGGAGGACCTCATTGACTTTCGCATTCACTAGTTGGACAAGTTTTTCATTAATTTATTTTGGCAAGCTAACTTGGTCCCTGTAATGGTTCCTAATCCTTTCAAATTTCAGGATCTTATTCTTCTAGGTGGTAATTTCAATTATAGACTTTTGGAAAAGGTGTCAAACCTCCTCCATCAAGAGATTATGGTTTTCTACTACCAACCTCCTCAGATTCATGATCACCTTGGCAAGCTGCTTGTGTTGTTGTCTCATATATTCAACCATTTGTTCTTTTTGAAGCTTAACATTGTGCAAGAAATGATTATCCTTGGTCAAAATGGTGTTCTCCCAATGAACCTCTAACAAGTCCTTCTAAATGTTGTAGATAGTGGCATCTACTAAGGATTGGTCAAAGATTACCGACTCCTTGGCATACTCAGCCTCTTGAAGTTTTACCTAAAGCTATTGAAAAGCTTCATCCCTGGTTATATCCTAGTTGAGTATAGTGGAATTAGAGAGACGAGCTTTTAACTCTGCAACTTCAGTAGCCAAACATTGATTTTTCTTTGTGGCTTCCTTAAGTTGGGCATTGGCAATGAGGTACTTTTCCTTTGCCTCCAATAGCACTAGCTAGGTAGAAGTGATGTCATCCGAAAGATTAAAGACTTCTGGATTCGATTACTAGGTTTCCACCATTGCTCCAATAACTCCTCGTGCTGGGTTGCACTGAGTCTCCCACTTGGTGCTCTTGTAAATGTTTGCACATCTTTGAGTATAGCACTATCCAGTACAAATGTTGCAAGAACATTAAGGGCTTTGCCCACTCTATTAGCCATCATCTCGGCCATCATTTCCTACCCTTGGTACTACATCACCAAGAGAGTTGCTCCATCACCTTCCTCTAAGCACACCAAGAAGGTAGTAGTGTTTCTAGAGATTTTTAAAAATTGTTGTTGTCCTTGGATGGACACTGATGAGTGGCGAGGTACCCCTACACTTCACCATACGAAACGAGCGTACACGCGTGATCCGGTCGAACTCCGCAGACTAAATGCCTTAACGCCACAAGAAACACTTGGGGTTAATCGTTCGTTGTCTTCCCAGGCTTGCTTGTCTGTGTCACGGTGTATGGTTAAGCAAGTCTGAGGTATGTGATTTTTTGGTATTTTCGGCTTCTCTTCTATGCTACCAGGAGAAAGGGTTGAGAAAACTAAACTAACTCTAACTAAGATCTAAGTCTAAGTTAACTAGCGTCAGCATCCGTTCCCACTTGCCGGACACACCCTGAATTATGCAACTTAATCTGATCTTCTTGGCTGAAAGGTTCTTGATTCGGTAAGAACCAAATGCCGTTTGTATGGACCAGAAAAGCTACAGAACAAGTTATCCAGCTAAAGAAAGAATGTCAGGAACTTCCTCCACTCAATCCAATTATCTCAGGACCATTTGTGTTAAACACAGATGCAAGTTATGATGCTTGGGCAGCAGTTTTGCTCAGAAAAGGAGAAAAGAATGA
>MNCI01022150.1:84141-163794 GCA_015680685.1 Gnetum montanum | reverse complement strand
CGTTCACTCTAGGACTCCTACTGCGGGCACATGGGGAAAAATTCTAACTCTGGAGTGATCAATCTGCCAGAGCTTCGCTACACTAGCCAGGATTGGGAAATGAAGGGAGTGCCGCCTCTTATTTATAGATATGGCGGCGCGACGCGATATCGCGTACGCGATATCGCAGGAGAAGACGCGATATTGCGTACGCGATATCACGGCCTAGTGTAAACCACGTCTCATCAGACACCATTACCTTCAAGGTGTTAGGATTCAAGTGTGTAGGCACCTACATTCTTTGGGTAGAGAAAGTTGACATCATGTTCTCCAATCAACTTATAGTACGAGTTACCTTGTTCATATGGCTTAGGGTTGGTTGGTAGATAAATGGGTCACCACTCAGATCGACTTGCTACTATTGCAAGAGTTGCTCATGGAGCTTCTACATGTGCTCCATAATAGCACAAGCATTTGACATTGTTTCATGAGTGGGCGGTGGTGTTGGCTGCTCCTCTTCTTTCATTATGGTAGGGACCTTATCTTTCATCATATTTACCCAAGAGGTAATAGCAGTGAAACATCACCAAATTTTCATGTTGTAACCTTTGTAACCCCATCCCATGATACCTGAGGCTAAAATTCATTGTAAGTGTGAAGATTGTAACCCATGAAGAACATTCTCAAATATTTCATACTTTTGGGGTTGAAGAAATGCCTCATAAGTGGCCAATGCCTCATTCCCCAAATGAGAAAAGTCAAAAATGCCTTTTGGGATACCAAAAATGGCAATTTGATGGGTTTTATGGGGTATATACTTTTCTATGCTAGAAACACTTGCTAGAGATAGATCTTACCTATGCCTAGCATGGAGGGATATGGATCACCTACTCCTACCATGGAGGGGTAGATCTCAGTGTAGAAGGGTGAGGAACTCACAATGCCTAGTGTGGAGGATGGTTTAACCTTCTTCCCCAATGTTGAAGCTTCATCTTCCCAATGTTGATGCACCCTTCCCTAGTGTAAAAGCCATAAATACTAGATTTCAACACTCCATGTACTTCAGTGTTGACTATGCATTTCAACAAGGAAATTTGAAGGCCCAATGTAGAAGATTTGCTTCCAGTGTAGATGGTGTGCCTCTATTACTATTTATAGTAAATGGATTTGCCATGGGGGTTTGACACTTACTATATATGGTAACCCCTAAATTTGAACATCCATCTTACCTGTACATGGCAGAAATGTGTAGCAAAATTATAGCCAATTTGCAGCCACATTACAATAGAATTGCAACCAATTTGTAGCCCATTTCATGGCCAAGAACCTATAAAACCAAAACCCTAACACCATTTTCAAGTTCCACACTTTGGCATTTTGGAGCATATGGCAATTTTGGCTTCCAAAAGCTCTTGCAAACTGCAGAAATGCAACTTTTTCAAGCCTCATAGTGTGGAAACCTTATAGCCTTGTTACTCCCCTTTGCTACTCCCTTGAGACTTGAGTTTTTTTGGTTTCTACGCTATACTCTTGGGAATCCCAACTCCCAAAATGGAGCATTTTGATAGCCAATTTTTCCATATTTCCTCAACTTCCCAATAGTGACCAACATTGTATATCTAGAGCAATAGCAGAAGAGGTTCGATAGCATTAAGAGTGGTGGGACATTTGGATCTTGGAGTTGATTGCATCGGCTTCAATGGATCTTGAAATCTTATCAAAGTGAACCCCTTTTATGGCAACATTTGTACACATCTCATGAACTCATTCTTTATTCTTTCAATAAAATTTTAAAAGTTTCAATCTCTATGTAATTTGTATTTGCTTCCTAGACTCTAGATCTGCATTTTTCTTTACAATATTCATTTGACATTTCCTAAGTCCCTAGGTGATTTGCTGGATCAACTAGGGGACCTTGAATTTCATTTTTTTGAGGTGATCAAGATTCATGGTTAATGCTATATGTGCTGAGATCCTTAGTTTTCCAGCAATTGAATTTTTTAGTCACTATAGTTTTCTGGCACTAGAAGAAGGGCCTCTACTCAAATTTTGTGTTGAAATCTACTCATTGATAGCCAACGTTGACATATTGAAGCCATACCTTTCATTTTTTTGTTAAAACCTTTGAATCTACCTTGTAATCAATGCTATAGTCCATCCCCATCTGCTCTCAAAACCCAGTGTGGAAGTGGTAGGCGTTTGGATTTTGAAATTTTTATAACAATTGCTATACATTGTAAAAGCTAGCATTTATCTTCCAGTGCATTTTCTTCCTCCCCCCCCCCTTAACTGCCAAAATCCTCTTAGTTTGTAGTGTTGGTGGTTTTAACCGTTTCAGAAGTCACCAAACTTCTAAAAGTCAACCAAACCCTCATTTGCCCCTTTCCTAACTAAGAAAATTGGTAGCCTACCAAAACTATTTTCTAGTGGAAAGTGCCAACTTTCCACTTTGGTTTCCAACTACCCCTTTTCCAACATTAGCAAGGAAGATGTGAGATACCCCTAAGCACACCTCCTTTTCCTTTCCCCTTACTACACCTAGTGTAGGTGCAACTAGGAAGCCTAGTGTTGGTGAAGTTTAGAACCATATTTCCAACTTTTTATTATTGGCAAGGGGGGTGTACCTCCATTAACCCTCACTTACTATTTATAGTAAGTAGTTTATTTTAGCCATTTTTGAATTCCACTTGTTGGAATTCACCTTTTTATTTAAGATTTTATGACCTTGTTAGCCTATTTCCTTTATTTAGCATTTTCTCCATCATGTCATTTGGAAAATCAACCATCTTGCCATTCAACTTTACTGATGACATGTCTAAACAAAAAGTCATGAGGGTCTATGATCCTAAAGACCATGCAGTGGCTGAATGCTAGTAGTTCTTAAGGCTTAGGGTGCAAAGTCCTAGATTGTTGGTAATAAATGAAGATAACTACAACTACATTTGTGCCAAAATCTAGGCTAGCATGTTGATTCCTTGCATGGAAGTGGAAGCCAAAAGGGAGTACAAGATGATACATCGAGATGGAAATGAGTATGTTCATTCCTTGTATGATTAGATATCCCTTATCGACACCTATGCCAACATCCTATCTCAGTTGATTGAAATGGATGGAAAGGATGAAAAGGTTAGCTTAGCTGGGCACCAAGAGGAAGAGGAGGATGAATTTAAGGTAGAATATGAGCCTAAAAACATCCTAGGTGGGTTGTTATAATAAAAAAACACCACGAATTCAACACCTTCCTCTACCCTCATGTTCTCCATGGGCCAGGTGTCATAGTCCTCTATGCCTCCTTACTCAACCATGTTTAGGCCCATACTAGTTATAGCCACACACTAGACCTAGTTGGTATTACAACCATTTTTATGCCTTTTTCCACACAACCTTGATCTATGTGGTCATCAGCAGTGGTTGTTACCATCACAAACCCACTAACCATTCATGTGGGGTCCACCATATGACCCCAAAAAACCCAAGGATCACATACCCCTTTTGTTTTGTTTGTGCCCTAGATATTGACACAAACATCTTTCTCCTTGTTTAGTCCACCTACTATAGACATAACACAGTCTCTCCCCTCTATGCAATAATCGATAACAAGGCCATAAGCCTTCCAATAGATGCCACAACCATTTGTGCAAATCTCATAGTCAATAGGTGCACCATAGGACCTAGATCAGGCCTTTCAAATGATCTAGAACCTAATAGAGGAGTTGAAGAGGCTTAAAGCCTCCACATCTCAAATCATCAAGATCATGGACTTTTACTAGGATGATCCTATCAATCCTATTATCCCACCCTTGACACTTCCTCCTAGTGTTCTCATCTCTCAATTTAGTATGTACAATGGGGAAGGTGATCCCAATGCTCACCTTATTACCTTCTACTCCAAGTACTTATTACTGTAGCCATGGCCATACACCATAATGAGGATCTTCCTTATATCTTTGATAGGGAAAGTGCTTGGTTGGTATTGTGCCTTACCAAGGGGATGTCTATCCTCTCTTGAAGACTTAATAGTGCAATTCATTAATAGCTTTAAGTATAACTTTAAGCCTAACACTACACTTGACCAATTGATGAAGGTCAAGCAGGGACCCCTTGAACCGATGCAAAAGTTCATCCAACGATGGAATGATTTGCTCAATGAGATATAAGAGCCTATAGCTAAAACACACCTTTGGGCTATATTCAAGGGGATGGTTAATGACTTTATTAAGTCCAAGCTTTACTACCCTAACTCATGATCCCTTAGTCAAGCATTCTCCTAAACAAAGAACATAGAGGACACTGCAGAGGCTAGCCATGATCCTACCTATATAGCATACAAAAATCAACATATGAAGAGGGATAAAAAGAGATGTAAAGAAAACAACATGGCTTTAGTAGTAGTAACCAAAGAGAGTAAAACTACTAGCTAGGGGCCAAAGGCCAATGCACCAAAAGCCCCTACTAACAATCGAGACATCCAATCCTCAACCTTTAGGGCCATTGCATTGACTGCTCCTAGGCCAAACTTTGAGAGGAAGAACAAGACAAAATACCCTAGTTTATCTTTGAAGCCATTCAAGCTATTGGATCAACTATTGAAGACTAGACATATACAATATAAGCAAATGATCAAAGCCACTTGAAAGAAGCATAAGTAGCAATGCCAAATAGCCAAAGATCCCACTTAAGTAACAAAGGATGATCCTTAAATGATTAGGTATTTTAAGCTAGAATGCTTTTTCCACTATCACCAACTTCCTAGTAATGATACAAACTTTTTCCTTGTGCTAAAGGATAACCTATAGAAAATGATAGATAGGGGAGAGTTGGTCCTAGATGCTTCCAACCTGATCCAACTATATAACCACTTGATGTAGATGTATAAGGGCCCATTGAATGCTAATAAAAATTCCTATGTTATATCAACATTCAAAATCAATGATAATCAGAGACCAGTGAGGGAACCATTCATGTAAGTGTCACGGTGTATGGTTAAGCAAGTCTGAGGTATGTGATTTCTTTGGTATTTTCAGGTTTTCTCCTATGCTATCAGAGGAAAGGGTTGAGAAACTAAACTAACTCTAACTAATGTCCTAGTCTAAATTAACTAGCGTCAGCATCCGTTCCCACTTACCGGACACACCCTGAACTATGCAACTGTGGCTTACCAAACGCTAGCCGTTACTGGGATTGCCACACGTAACGCAAGTGCTCGAAGTGGTCGTACTAAGGCACCTATTTAGCCTACGTGTGATAAGCAGCCGATTCCTTAGCCAGCCGTACACACCCGTGGGTGCTCGTAACTAAGTTGTACTTATCACACGATCTAGCCTAGCAATGAGCAGCCGATTCCTCAACTAGCCGTACACATCGGACCCGGGAGTTACCAAGCGCAGAATCCTGGAATACGCTACTGGGTTACCAAGCATCCAATGCTCGTAATTGAGTCGTACTCATGCATTGTGTCAAGCAGCCGATTCCTTGACTAGCCGTACACGTCCGTAGACGCTCGTAATCAAGTCGTACTTGAACACACTAGGAAAGCAGGAAATAAAGCAATAAATGAAACCATCTGCTGCAAGGTTTATCCAAACAAGTTCATCTTTATTGCCGTACACAACTTGGGTTCAGGTTACAAGTTGCTTGAATAAAGAGCCGTTCACTCTAGGACTCCTACTGCGGGCACATGGGAAAAAATTCTAACTCTGGAGTGATCAATCTCCCAGAGCTTCACTACACTAGCCAGGATTGGGAAATGAAGGGAGTGTCGCCTCTTATTTATAGAAATGGCGGCGGGACGCGATATCGCAGGAGAAGACGCGATATCGCAGGAGAAGACGCGATATCACGTCGGCCGCGATATCGCGTACGCGATATCGCGGCCTAGTGTAAGTCGCGTCTCATCACTAAGGCACGAAAGGAAGTGGGCCCACTGAAGCACACTTCCTTATCATCTATGCCCATGACCTCCTTTGCCTAGCTTGCCTCAACCAGCGAACCATAGAAGGATCCCAAAATTCAAAACTAAGGGAAAGGGGAGAGGCCCCAATAATAACAACCTAAGGCTAAATTTTGCATTTTGGGGTGCATGGAGGAAGTAAAGCATAACTGGGGTGACAAGCCCAAGGCCAACTACAAGAACTTCGTCAGTGCAATGCAACAAGTTAAGCAGTCCCTCAAGCAAAAGAACATAACTCTAATCCTATATGACCTAATCATGACTTCTACTACACATCATGAAGTGCTAGTCAAAATGTTAACTTCTATCCCGATTTGCAAGGATATCCCTACTAACGAGGAATTCATCCATGTGATAATGATTCCTTCTTCACCAAGGGAAAGGAATTTGGCATTGCTAGTGTTTAGTGATAGTGAGATCAAGGTAAATCCCCAAAGTGGTGAGGTAGCCAAGCCTCCTCTTTTTATAACCATAAGTGTAGGGTAGTTTAAGGCACATCAGGTGCACATGGACAATGGTGCCACAACAAACGTTATTCCATGTGCTATCATTAAATGCTTAAGGCTTAATAAAGTAGATACAACCTATAACAACTACAGCTCTCAAGTCTTTCAATGGATTAAGGGTTACCGTTAATAGGTCTATTTGCTTGGAATTTAAGGAAAGGGAGCAATTCCCTATAACTACCAAATTCTTGGTGATGGAGGAGATGCTAGGGTTTAACCTTATCTTGGGAAGACCTTGGCTAGCTCAATTGTGAGTCATCTCCTGACCCCTCCATCAAGAGATCCACCTTCCTTAGAAGAGAGGTGAAATCATCATTCATGGTGATAACATGGTTTCCTTGACTATTAACAACATGGACATAGAACAAGGGTCTGAAGTGGAACTTCAAGAGGAAACTCCTAGCTATGAAGTTCAATAGCGTAAGAGAGAGAAAAAAGCTAAGAGTAATAATGATGAGCAATAGGATACACTATTGAAAGAGCTTCCCTTCAACGTTGTTAATGAAGGGGATGGGGAATACAAGCCCATGCAGAACAGGTCTTATGCATTTCCTAATCTTTCAAAGATTAGGAAAATTTTGTGCAAGTGAGATGCACCCATGGTCCTTCCATGTTGTATTCTTATAACTGTGAAACCATATGTACCATGATCATTTAGCTAAAATTCTCTTTGTTGACCAGTTGTGCCTTTTTCTACGTTGTATTCTATTTTTTATGCATATAGCCTGGAGGCTTACTTTTATTTGCATTTTTATTTATTATGGCCTTTTTCTTGTGTTATTGTCATTATTTATCATGATATAAATTAGAAAAATCCATAAAAAATTTAAAATAGAAAATCACCAGAAAAATATGAGTTTCTTTTCAACCTAATGTGGCCTACCATGGCCTAAAACTAGCAATGAAAACACATAACATGGCTTGCCATGGACTTAAACTCGCAAAACACTTAAATAATTTGTGCCTGCTACACCCTAAAATTTTCATGCACCTCTTTTATCTTATTTATGTTTAGCCTATAATTGAATAATTTAGCCATTTAACTCTATAGCCAAAACCATCATAGCCATTTACAATGTTTATATCACTAGAACAATATATAGCCAAAATTGAAACAAAAAATTTTTAGCTTAAAGCTTTTTAACATACATAGCCATGGCCAAATTGTGCGGCAAAATTTCCAAAAATAATAATAATCATCCATGACATAGTCTTGGCTAATATTGGCCATCAACAACAATGATAAAAACAACATGTAACAAACAAGCTAAAATAGGTAGATGGAGGATGCTAAGGGGAAATTGGAGGAGGAAGTGGTGGGCCATCCCCATCCTCACCACTAGGGCTGCCGATGTCTCTTGTTGCCTAAAATGACACATAGCTAATTAGTAACCTACAACCCAAAACTATAACTGAAATAAGATCAAAACTAAAACTAAAACATAGAATATGTCAAACTTATGGGGAATTTGGCTCAATAACTTCTAAGGGTAGATTCTGAAGCACATTCTTCAAATGATGGAGAATTTGGTCTTTTGTCATGTCGGCTGAGTCAATATCTCCAAAATTAATGCTTGTGAGTGTAATGATCAAAAATGTTAGTGGCTAGAATACCAAGGGGTTCGCGGGCACACAGCCTAAACCCACATCCATGTGAGGGCCTTACTGAAGGAGGAGATGGGGTGCCTTGAATGGCCTTGTTAATTGAATAGGGACTTATGGAATGCAAAAGGTGTTAATGCAAAAATGATGCTAAGTGTTGAGTGGTGTTAATCATGTGAATAATGTTGAGTGTAGTCGGTGTCAACCATGTGAATAGTGCTAAGCATAGTCACATTTTTGGCAAAAAACAAGAGTATTGGCATGTGTGGACTACTACCTAAGTGTAGTTGTAGGCCAAATGTGGATAAAATGTGAAAAAAATGCAAAGGAAGAAGAGAGAGAAATGGAACACCACCCCAAATAGGATTGAGTGTAGTTAACACCAAAAGGAATTCAGAAGGTACACAGTGTACAACAGGCATAGTGGGGGTGTAGTCATAGTCTCGGTGGTGTCGGGCTATGAAGTTTAGTGCTTGCCGTGATGTACTATGCTTGTCAGGTTGGCTGCTGCAGTGTACCATGTGGTGTTCTACAGGGCTATAATAGGGCTGTAGTGTACTATGCAGTGTTCTCTACCTCTTTGCTGGTGTGGTGCACTTTGGGTCTCATTTGCCCACAAATCTAAGTGCCAAGATGTCAAAATGCCAAATGCGAAATGAAAATGCCAACTGCCAACCTATAAAATGTTGGGGGTCTAGGGTATTTATAGGGCTAGGGTTAGCCCAAAATGTGGATTAGGTGCCACGTGGTAGTGCAATAGGTGGGACTATGCTCTAAGGTAGTTAGTATGTGGAGTCAGGCTGGGTGTTCACTTGGCAACAAGAAAAATTCAAAAAAATTTCTAAGTTCAAAGATTACTAGAAAAAGGTTAAAATTTTTTCTAATTCTAGTGACTATGCTTGACCCCTTGCTACGATTGACCCCCTTGTTATGCTCTAGAGCATAGTCCCAATAGAAATTTTTTTGCAAAATTGGTGTTCCATGCTGACTACACTAATTATGCTTTAGAGCATAGTCCCAATAGTGGGAGTTTAGTCCAATACTTAGAAAAATCTGCAGCTTATGTTATCATTTTGACACTTAGAAAAAATATTGCAAAACTAGTTGTTGTGTATTGACTATGCTCTAGAGCGTAGTCCTAGGAGTGGGAGTGTAGTCCAACACTTAGAAAATTTGCAACTTGTGTCATCATTTTGACACTTAGAAAAAATCTTGCAAAACTAGTTATTGTGTGTTGACTACGCTGACTATGCTCTAGAGCATAGTCCCAGCAGTGGGAGCATAGTCCAACAATTAGAAAAACTTGGGCAAAGTACCACCATTTTGACACTTAGCCAAATTTGCAATTGAGACACTAGGACCTAAAACTTTGTGGTGTTTCATTGGCCCCTCTTTGTTGACATCTAGAGGAGTGGCCCAAGGAATGTTAACAAAGAATTGTAAAACACCATAATAGATGTGGCACTAACATCACTTTTCAGTACCAGATCAGGTGTCGTTCGACCATATTCAAGAGTGCTGTGGATAGGGGTATGTTGGAGGGTGTAGGCAATGCTAGGGAGATGAAATGTAAGAAGTGAAGATGAAATGCAAATAGTATATCATGATACAAGATGTAAAGTTAGCATTGTTGATGGTGACCATGTCATGAAGTGGCTTGCCCTTAAAATGTTGACCTCTCGTTGAAGTGCTCATGGGAGAGTCAAAGTCAATTTGAGGCTGGGCTGGTTACGAAATTGCAGCAATATCAATTTTCTTGGGGATGTGCTTTTTTTTTGTTTTTTTTTATGAGGTGAACCTCCATTGGGTCCAACTTAATATTGAATGCTAGCTCCAAGATGTTGGCCATCAAGTGGATGAGCTTTGTGGGCCATTGAGTAGATGGACTTTGCTATTGATGTAACCATGTTGTGTCTATAGGATAGGTGTTTCCTCCCAAGGATGCAATGCGTTACATTTGCTTGGGCTTTGACTATTCAATAGAGGCTCCCCATGGGACAATTTGCGTTATGTTCATCATGGGTTTAGTGGTGTGATGTGAAGAGAGTATGCTATGTTTGTTTACAATGTGTATGCATCATAGGGGTTTGCATGTAAGAGAATGTAAGGAATGTAAGAGGGTATTGGAATGTAAGGGACATGCATAGGCTATAATGTGGGAACATGTGTAGGCTATAATGCAAGGATGTGTATAGGATAAAATGAGATTAAGGGGATGTGCACTGTTGAGTGGCTTAGCTAGCCCAATCATGCAGATTGGAGCAATGTGGTGACTTGCCACTACGATGAGATGTACCTTTGCATGACCATCTTTGGGGGCTTCATCTTGCAAACACAACTCTGAGAAGATAAGAAAACCACAAAATGTGAAATGTAAGTAAAATGCTAGATGCTATAGATGTGTGAAAAGCTAAACCAGTTAGTTGCAAGTGCATAGGAAGCCAATGGAAGTGCTAGTGCAATGATGCTGCAAGTGCCCCAAAGGTTGCACCAATGGTAGGTGCTTCAAAAGATTAGCAACATGCTAGTTTAAAGTCCTAGCAAATCATGATGTGCTAGTTTATAGTCCTAGTAGATTATTGGATGCCAATTTAACATTGTAACAGATAGTGGATGTTGTGCCAGTTTAACATCATGACATAAGGATGAGCTATGCTAGTTTAAGTGTCATGGCAAACTATGCTATGGGTGCCAATTTTAGCGTCATGGCCCAAGGATGGTCTATGCCAATTAGCATCATAGTAGATGTGTTGTATGCTTACCTTGCTTTGGTGAGGTATGGTGCTACATGCATAGCCATGCTATGTGCCTACAAGATCCTGCAAAGATCAACTAAAAAAACAATATCAAGCGACAACTATGTACAAAGGTTAATGTGCACAAGTGAAAGGAAATCAATGTGAAAAGTGATAGTTTTGGGCCATTCTAGGCTACAATGATAGTTTAAGGCATTTTGGGCCATGTGTTTTGCTAATTTAAGGCCATTCCAAGTTGTGTGTTGCCAGTTTTATGGCCATGATGGGTTGGAGGTGCTAGTTTAAGGCTATGGAAGGCTATATGCTAGTTTAAGGCCTGTTTAGGCCATTACAAAGGGGTTGATAGTTTTAGGGCCATTTTGGGCCATATGTTTCTAGTTTAAGGCCATGGAGGGCCACGAGGAACATTACTAGCTTAAGGACATGATAGGCCATGATGCTAGTTTAATGCCTTTTCAAGCCATGGAGGGGGGGGGGGGGGGGGGGGGTGGGGGGGGGGGGGGGGGTGCGGTAGGCCTAATCTTGTCTGTTAGGCATAGCATGTCAATGACAAAGTACAAAAATAGGTTTGTTGCTGCACCATCATCAACCTACACCCTACAAATGGTGCACTTCCCAACATGTATGCTAATTGACAATAGAGCTATTGTGACCTCCCCTCGTTTGGGGTTGACCTTGACTACTTCGTCGTGAAAGGTTAGGGATATTGAACTTGATTCTTGTGGCATAGGAGGCAAAATTGCCACATGGATAGCATTCTCATCTATAGGGATGTCCTCTGTAATAAGAATGGAGGCCAACATCCACACCAACGCTTGGTGGTGAGCAGATGAGGTCATGACCAAGTCATACAAGCTCAACATTGTGTTCTTCTACTTGAGTGTTTGGCTCACTTGGGCTAGTGCAGTTGTGAATTCCTTATCATTGGCTATTGTGTTGGCCTTGACCTCCTCCATATGGCTTGAGAAATGGATCTCTCATAGAGGGAACTTGGGCATGAGTTGTTGGGCTTACTTGGGGGTAGGGGCCCTAGTGTTCAGTTGTAGCTTGCTAGTTATGGCCTTTTCTTCGACCATGGGGGTCGCAAGGCACTTGTTTAGCCTCTTGCATTGCCATTTGGTAGGTCTACCTAGGTTGCCAATGGGGACAAACCTTGAAGGAGAAAAGACTAACATATTTCCCACTATTAGGCTTTGGGTAGGTGAGGGGCCATCACATTGTGGCACCTTGATGACAAACGGTGATTGTTTGGGAGTTGTTGCTGCAGGGCTAGCTCGTTGTGGCACCTAGATGATGAAGGGTTGTTTAGTAGTTGTAGGTGTAGCGTCATGCTAGTTTAACATCTTAGCGAATGTGTTTTGCTAGTTTAACGTCTTAGCAGATGGAGGCTATAGGACCCTAACCACGAAGGGTGTTATGGATGCTTGAGGTGACACTTTGATCACAAAGAAAGTCCTCTTGCTTGTGGAGGCTGAGGGAACCCTTGCCTTGCTAGGAGGCACTTAGATCATAAAAGGTTACTATGTAGGTTTAGACTTGCCTCCTATGCTGATGGAGTTTATGACATAGGGGGTGTTGTCTTCATTGGATTGGCTCACTACATTGAGAACTAGTTGACCCCTTGCTATCATCCTGCAAAGCCCAACAGTTGTCCATACTATGACTTGACATCTGGTGGTAGTGATAATATTGGTCCAGTTGGAAAAGTTGTGGGATCAGGGGCTAAGGTGGGGTTTCTTAGTAGTTTGCAGTACCTATGGGGTCATTGGTGGGTAGTTTCTAATACTCATTTGTATTAGATTTGCCCAGCTTTCAAGAGTTGATCTAGCAACTCTAAGGGTTTCATTAGTAATGGGATGTACTTTGAGTAGTGGTTACACTCAAAGTGGA
Organism: Gnetum montanum; assembly: GCA_015680685.1. Lineage (NCBI taxonomy): Eukaryota > Viridiplantae > Streptophyta > Gnetopsida > Gnetales > Gnetaceae > Gnetum > Gnetum montanum. The sequence goes on along the minus strand of MNCI01022150.1, from coordinate 151,111 downwards.
GCCTTGGAGTGGCTTGCACTATGGCCTTGACTGATGTGAGTGAGTTGGCGATAGAGTTGGTGACTTTTTATGTTGGGGCCTTGGGCTACTTAGCCTTTGGCCTTGGTTGGTTGCTTTTGCAGGTGTGGTGACTGTTGCCACTATTGTGTTTTTTTTTGCACATGTGCTAGATTCTGTAGGCCATGTAGGTTGGGTTGTTGCTTGTTTGTGTCTCCTCCTCTATGCCCTTCGTTTAGGCAAAGGCTTGGTTGAGAGACCTTGGGGCTAGGTAGTACAATTTTGATTTGATGAAGTCATTGACCACACCCTTGAAAATGACCAACAAGTGAGTCTCTACTAGCAGCTCATGGATTTCTTGCAAGGTGGCACTCCATCATTGGATGAATTTGGCCATAGGATCTAGGGGGCCCTGCTTGACTTGCATGAGTTGGTCAAGAGTTGATTCAAGTTTTATGTTGTACCTAAAGCATGTCACAAACTAGCTAAGGAGATCCTCTAGGGAGGAGATTGAGTCCCTAGGTAATGAACAATACTAGTCTAAGGCCTTCCCAATGAGAGATATGGGGAAGACACACATGATGGCATGTGATCATACTTGCAAAAGTAGGCACTTGGATCTGAATGTGACCAAGTGCATGTTGGGGTTACCTTCACCATTGTACTTGGTGAGTTGAGGCAGTGGAACCCTAGTTGGGAGAGTTAGGGATGGTATCGTGGAACTTATGGGATCATCTTGGTAAAAGTCCACCACCTTGATGGTTTTGAAGGAGGTAGCCTTAAGTCGGTTGATCTCCTCCATTAAACTTTGTATCAACTATAATGCCTAATCCAAGTTTAAAGGTGTGCCAACTAATTGCATTGGTTGGGCTTGTGTTGGTTGCATAGTGAAGGGCTAGATTGTTGGTTGTGAAGTATGTTAGTTTAATGTCGTAGTAGATGGTCATTTCCAGTTTAATGTCATAGTGGACAGATGCAGTTGATGCATTGGTTGAGTGATGGACATGGCGATTAAGGTAAGCCACACATGCATGGGTTGGATTGATGCCAAGGACACTAATAAAATAGGTGTGGCATAGGATGCTTGAATCGTTTGGGACATGAAGATGGCTCCAACATGAGCATGAGGTTGGGAAAATGCAACAATTACTTGCAAGGAAGGTTGAGCTAGCATGGTCATCATCTTAGAGAGGACGGGTGAGCAAAACCAAGGAGGGAACGTACTAGGAAGTGGTTGTTGGAAGATAGTGTAGAGGAGGCTCTTGCATTCAGAGCAAGCCTCGAACTCATCTTCCTCCTCCTGTGAGGCTTCCTCATAGGTTGTCCCTACATCATGCTCATTTGCATGGATGAGTTGGGACAACAACTAGTGGTAGGACTTTGTGAGTGGAATTATATTGAACAAGGTAGGGTTGTATTCTCGTTTGTCCCAGTGGACTCATTCGTAGTCCTGTTTTGCCTCTAGGTCAAGGTGATCCATGGGTAATCTTGCTTGGATTTTGGCACAAACAAAGTTATATTGTTTGTGGCTGAGCATGACACACTTTGAATGGATTGTGATGTCAAATGTGTTAGACACTGATGTGGAAGGTTGATTTGGATTCATGTTCACAGATCGAGTTCTGAGCATTGCTATTTGCAAAAAATAGCTAACTCTAAAACTACAAAAAGTGCCTATCTTTTCTAGTAGCAGAAAATCGCTAAGTTTGGAAACTACAAAAAATTGACTAAGTCTAAAACTGCAGAAAATTGGCTAAGTATGAAATTGCGAAAAATTGGCTAAGTATGAAATTGTGAAAATTTGGTTAAGTATGAAAATGCAGAAAAAATGCTAAGTATGGAAATGTAGAAAAAATGCTAAGTATGAAAATGTAGAAAAATAGTTAAGTTTGCCAGTAGTAGAAAATGGCTAAGTATAAAAATGTAGAAAAATGACAAAGTATGAAAATGCCAAAAAAATGGCTAAGGGTAAAATTGTAGAGAAAATGCTAAGTATGGAGACTATGCTCCACACCAACTATGCCCTCCACTTACTATGCTCTCTATACTCAGAGAGCACAGACTTAGAAAAAAAGTGGAGAATGATGCGATTTGGGTTGCTACATGAGGTCTCAGGAAGATTGACAACAAGGACCAATCTACACTGATAGGGGTGTAGAGAGCATGCAAAGACAACCACAATGGAGTGTAAAGAAGAAAACAACAGGCCCTCCTTCTAACGCCAAAAACTATAATGACTGAAAATGTTAGTGACTAGAACACTGAGGGGCTCATGGACACATAGCTTAACCCTATGTCTATATGAGGGCCTTGTTAAAGGCAGAGAAGGGATGCCCTGAAAAGTCTTGTTGATTGAATAAGGACTTATAGAATGCAAATGGTGTTAATGCCAAAATGATGCTAAGTGTCAAGCAATGTCAACTATGTGAATAATTGTAAGCATAGTCAGTGTCAACCATGTGAATAGTGTAGAGCGTGGTCATGTTTTTTGGTAGAAAATGGGAGTGTCAGCATGCATGAACTACCACTCAAGCATAGTTGTAGGCCAAATGCGGATAAAATGTGAAAAAAATTCAAAGAAAATGCAAAGGAAGAAGAGAGAGAAATGGAACACTATTCCAAATAGGGTTGATCATAGTTAACACCAAAAGGAATTTAGAAGGTACATGGTGTACAATAGGTGCAGTGGGAGTGTAGTCATAGTCTTAGTGGTATTAGGCTATAAAGTTTGGCACTCGCAATGATGTATTGTGCCTACCAGGTTGGCCATCATGGTGTATTGTGCAGTGTTCTACAAGGTTGCAACAGGGTTGCAGTGTACTGTGTAGTGTTCTTTGCCTCTCTACTGGTGTGGTGCACTCTGGGTCTTGTTCACCCGTAGAGCTAAGTCACAAGATGCCAAAATGCTAAATGTGAAATGAAAGTGCCAACTGCCAACCCTTGAAATGTTAGGGATCTAAGGGTATTTATAGGGCTAGGGTTAGACCAAAATGTGGATGGGGTGCCACATGGTGGTGCGATAGGTGGGACTATGCTCTAGGGTAGTTGGGATGTGGAGTTAGGCTAGGCATTCACTAGGAAACAAGAAAAATTTAGAAAATTTTCTAAGTTCAAAGATTTCTAGAAAAAGTGCAAAAAGTTTTCTAAGTCTGGTGACTATGCTTGACCCCTTACCATGCTTGATCCCCTTGCTATGCTCTAGAGCATAGTCCTGGTAGAAAAAATTTTGTAAAACTGGTGGTTTATGTGGATTACGTTGACTACACTCTAGAGCATAGTCCTAGTAGAGGGAGCATATTCCAACACTTAGAAAAATCTACAGCTTGTATCATTATTCTAACACTTAGAAAAAATCTTGCAAAACTAGCTATTGTGTGTTGACTACACTAACTACACTCTAGACCATAGTCCAATACTTAGAAAAATTTGCAACTTATGTCATCATTCTGACACTTAAGAAAAAATCTTCCAAAATTGGCTATTATAAATTAATGATGTTGACTATGCTCTAGAGTGTAGTCCTAGTAGTGGGAATGTAGTCCAACACTTAGAAAAATTTGGGCAAAGTGCTACGATTTTGAGACTTGGTCAAATTCGCAGTCAAGACTTTGGGACCCAAAATTTTGTGTTGTTTCAGTGAGGATGCTAGTTCTATTTACTATGGTCCAAGTATGTGGTTCTCGAGTGATGGTAGTAGCTAAAGTCTCACCTACAATAGTGGTGATCTAAGGAGTAGGAAATTTCTCCACCATGAGAGTGCTCTCAAAGAGCTAGTAGGCACTCTTTGCTTGAATCCCTTGAATGAACAACTTTCTCTTGCATTGTTCAACTGACTCTTCTTTGAGCCACTTCAAGTAGGCCTTTCGATTAGCCTTATACTATTTTTTATGATCCTTTTATGTCTTACCCCACTCTAGGACCCATGCACAGTGATCTTTCCAGTGCTTGTCCTTCTAGGATACGAGATCCATTTACATCCAGTACTTTGCCATCTCCTATGATAGTGCCAGCTTGTCATGGATGGTATGCTAGTAGTAGGCCCATGTAATTTCTCTAGTTCGCAAGTTCTTCGAGTTAGTTACTTGGGCTTCTACAAGGCCTTGCATTCCTAGAGTTCCCTAATAGTAGTAGCATACCATTGAGTCTCCTCCCTCAAGGCCATAACTTGCTTCCATAGGCATTCATTGGACCTCTCCATCTTCCATGAAGTTTTCATGTATGACATTGCTAGGTTAGTAGCAATTTTGTACAACTTCAAGCATACACTTTGTAAATCAAAGGAAAGCTTTGGCAAGGAGTCAATCTCCATGTCTCGGCTGGGATCCCACTCCACAAATGACATTGCAAGTAACACATAACCATAAAAAAAATCATAAACATAGTTTACAACATAAAATAGCCATAATGCAAACATAACTTATAACATAGCAAGAACAACTAAGGCATAGAAAATGAAGTTCTTTCCTATCTTGGGTGTAACTTGTTGCAACATTGATGATGTCCGTGGCCATCCCACACACAAACTCCATATTGTCCAAGACCTTTGCCCATGGTTTCATGCAAAGCGCAAGGATAGGGGCCTTCACTAATGATTCTAGAACTACTATAAGCATAACAATTATCGTGCAGTTAGAACAAAGGCCAAACTTAAAACTGTATGATATAATGAGAAGCATTGAGTCATGTGCATACCTACCTCCTCCTCTCTCTCTTCGAGGATGATGATGGGGGATGTATTTGGAATTGCCTCATTGAACAAGGCATCTAGATTATCTATATCTACGCTAGCTAAGCCTTCAAGCTCATGATGCTATAAGAGTGCCTCATCTACATGCCTTTGTTCTTCCTCTGCTGTAGTAGTTGCATGCCTTTGTTCTTCCAGTTGCATGCCTTTATGCTTCCTTCTCTATGGTAGCTTGGGCTACCATGTCCCAATGCTTATCTATAACCATAGCACATTAAAATTGATTAGCACATGAAACCATAACATAGCTATAAATCTTAAAACATAAAATAGCCAAAACATAGATAAAACATACTTGTGACTACCTAATGTGATGTTTTAAGCTTAAGCTTAAGATTCTTCTAGGTGGGTTGCTTTGACACTAGCGGTGCCTCCTCTACAGACCTCTTAAGCTTGGCCTTGGCCACATCTTTGGCTTCTCTATGTAACTGACAACCTCCAAGACACTCACCAAAATCATGAGGGGCTCATTCCCTATGCTGTCAGGGGATTCACACCACCTACCACTAGGATCCTTGGTGGTAACAAAAAATGGATCATCCATCTCATATGGTGGATTCTGGGCTTGCATGGTTGGATAAATGTTCTTTACCCAAGTTCTAGAAAGTTGGTCTAAGTCTTGGGCAATCCATCATCCATTCCTCCACACCACTAGAAACTCCACAAACCTCTTCAAATAACCTATAAAGAATGTAAAGTGCATGTGGATTATGGTAGAGTTATCATCGTGGAGTTTAAGAATCTCCTCTTGAAGCCCAACAGCCAAAGAAGCCACCTAGTTGAATCTGGTACCCTCTATCATGACCTTCTTAAAGGTCCACCACTGGGCAAAGCTAATTACCTTCTTTTATAATAATAGTTTTGGAAATGCATGAGACCTAAACAAAGGATATGATGTCTTTGCCTCAAGGTTCATAAAGCTATCCATGGAAAGCTTGAAGTGGCTCTTACTAGCACTGAACCACTTCAAAACTTACTCATGATGGCCCGCTTCATTTACTATTCTGGTGTAAACCTTTGTCCCATTAGTAGGAACACCAAAAAAGTTACAAAAGGTGCCTCATCAATGGGTATGGTAATTGGCACATCTCAAACTGTGGTGCTGAAATGATCAGCTTCTTCATTGAAGGAGTTGATGACATTCAACATCTCTATAATAGGGATGGAAGGGATAGGTGCCATGAACACATCAAACAAACCTACATGCTCAATCTTTACTTGAATGTATCTAGGCACATATCTCCTCAACTACTCATGTGCTAGTATCACCTCATCAACTTATAGGATGAAGGTATCCTCATGATGTTCTAAAATTGATAAGGTGACATCTACAGAGGTGGAAGGTCTTGTAAGAAAACAAAAAAACATTTAGCATCAACATAGGAATGTCTAACAACTAGTTAAAAAAATAGAACACTTAAAACCTTAGTAACCATAAAGCATTAGACATTACAACCCTTGTGTTTACCTTTCTTCTTCTTGCTCAATGTAGCTTGTGCAGAGGTCCTAGTTACAACGGCCTAATCCTTGGGATCCACCCACCAATTGTGTATCATCTTGTTGGCCACACACTTTTTGTAGATAGGGTTAAAGTCTTTAGTGTATTTATCAAATTTCCCTTTTAACTATCCATATAAAATAGCTCTAATTTGGGGGTCCTTGGTGAGTACATCTAAGGCAGTTTGAACCACCACCAAGGTTTGATCATTGGTGATCAAGCCTTAATCATTGATCCTGTACATACAAGTAGTGCCTAAAATCAACAAATTAGAAAAGGTAACTTAACCAACAAAGCCAAAAACATAAAAAAACACTACAACAATCATGCTTACCCCTATAGATGGTATAAGGTGCCATGTAGGTTTTGAAATAATGTGTGGACTCTCTATGTGACTATCAAAGTATTGTCAGCATTATACTAATGGCACTCTAGCATAGTCCATATATCTGAAAGGTAGCATGTGCCAATGAGGTTTACTACTTATCCTATTGCCTAAGGGAATGGATCATTAGTGATGAATTTGGTGATTAGGCTAGATGCCTAAGGCCTCAGTGTCTCCACTATGACCCCAACTATATTAGCAAACAAGTGTGACCACAACATCACATTGAAGTATTGCAGGGTGTAGGTAAGGAATTGCCCCTCCCCTAGATGGAACCAAAGAGAACCCCTCTCCAATGTCATATCAAGCAAACGGGTGTTTGCATTAGGGTGGCCAATGAAGCACAAAATGTACATCAACTCAACTATGATGAGTATGGGCTTCAGTAGGGGCCTGAATGGGGAAACAAATATATCATAACTACTTAAGATTTCTTTTCAAATTTGCAAAACATCATAATTAGGGGTGAAATTAGCCCCTGTAAAAAAATATAAGGTGTTCATCCAAATTTATTCAACAATTCTACAACAGCATCATTACAACCCTTATACCCATTACGCATTATAGCCAAAAATCATGCTTTAATCCAAAACCATGTTGACATAGAAATAGCCTTAAAACTTGGAAAACAACAAGAAAATAGCATACTAAAAATAGTAAAAATTTTAATTTCCCATAAAACCAATCTTAGAGCATAATTAACATCTTTTGGCATCCCCAAGTGCATGGGCCATTGATAAGAAAAATTTCTAGGCATGTCTAAAAATAGTAAAAATTTTCATTTCCCATAAAACAAATCTTAGAGCATAATTAACATCTTTTGGCATCCCCAAGTGCATGGGCCATTGACAAGAAAAATTTCTAGGCATGTCTATGATGCCCATCCCCAAGGGATACATTGTTACAACCAAGAAAAAAAAAACCTCTACTTGTGCGACCATACGGGAAAATTTGTGAAAAATTAACCATAGCTCTAAATCTAATGATTCCACCACCATTTGAAGCTTAAAATCATGAGCTACATGTCCATGACTAGAGACTCTGAAAATTCTTAGAGGATTTGATAGAAAATAGCACAAACATAGTAGTAACTTGACCATCCACAAAAAAGCCCTAAATCAAGCGATTGTAGTAAAAAATTTGTTTTAACTCTAATTTTAGTCATTTCACCATAGAAAGAATCTTGAGATCATGATCTTTTAAATAAAAACATAGCTCAAAAATCAAAGCCGTTATAACAAAAAGCATGAAAAACCGAGTAGTAACCTAGCTGTCATTTGAAAACCCTTTTTTGCATGAGTTTAACAAAAAATTCATTAAAAATTTGTTTTAAATCTAAATAGAGTGAATCCATCTCTATTGGAAAGATGAAGTCATAACCTACATAACCATAGTAGAAAAATGGACAAAAACCTTGCCGTTTACCTAGAAAAAATTTGTGAATTTACATGAAATTTTGAAAAATGTCACAAAAGACCTAACTGCACAACCTCACTAAAATAGCCATAAACTTCGTCGTTACAAACCAAAATTGAATGGGACCACAACCAAAAGAAAGCTTAAATGAAGATCTATAAACTCAAAACGATAGATTATAGCCATACTTTTCCATTTTCTTATTAAAAAATTCATAGCTTTGCCTACTTTTTTGCATCAAAAGCATCCAAAAAACACATAAAAATTTGTACAACTTAATTTTGTTTCATCATAAATTAGAGTGCAATCAATCATTATACCTTAAACCTACATAAAAAAAATTCAAAATAAGGGTGGGAATTTTTTTGGAATTAAATTTTGACCAATATGATCTGGATCTAACAAAAATGACCCCATCCTCAAAATTAATCATAAAAGCACATAAAATAGGAAACCTAACTTTGAAAATTGAATTTAGAAAGGCCAAAATATCAAAATTACCATATATTTACCTTAAAAAATCTAAAATATGAGGTTGGATTTTGTCAAAATTGCATTCTACCCATTCCCTATCTAACAAAAATGGCCCTACCCTAGTTAGGAAAACAAGGAAAAACAACCAAAAAGCAAGAAAAATGACTGGAATTGGCCTACCTTGGAGTGGCCATGGAAGGAGCTTATATGGAGATTAGCCTGGAAATTTTAGAGATGGTCTAGGAAGTCTCATCTACCTTTTGAATCCCTAGATTCTTACTCTTGCCTCCATGCTGCTTCATCTTTGCAACACTGACACTAAGGAAGCCAGAAAATCTGAAGGGATGAAGGTTCTACACTGGCTGAGGGAGAGGTATGATGTTTTTACACTATGAGTAGATAGAATTTGTAGAAAAAATATTTAATTGAGCTCTTTTCCAATGTGCTTTTTCCAAGACTAAAATTATGGTTAAAACTTCTAAAAGTTTTAACATTAAAAATCAAAGCAAAACCTAAATGCCTACCCATAAGCCCCTCTTTCCAATTTGGTGCATGGGAACTCAAAGTGCACTAAAGTATAAAGGGGAAAAAGGCTTTTACATGTTGATAATGGTGGGAGATAAGTTTAAGTTTCAAAATTTTTGAATTTTGGGCTATGGATCCCATCATATGCTATCACTTTTGTCTTGGGGATTAGATTTCTTAAACACCTAAAATCAAATTTTAGCCTTAAACCCCAGGCATCCATGCTAGGTAGCATGGATGCATGCTTCCCACCTTTTGAATCCTTAAAAAATGAAGTTCCTTGCTATTTTTGATAGCTATAACCTACCTCATTCAACCCTGGGCTCTAACAGGGGGTTAGATTTAGTTAAAACTTGGTATTTTGGAATTTCATGTTGGATTAATCATGCCTAGCATGGATCAAAGGGGTAACACCTATTCTTGTCCCCTGTTTCCCATCTAGCCCAAATTTGATCCCTAAAGTGGGGCCCACAAGACCTAGAATCCTTCCAATCACCCCTAGTAGCCCTGAAAGCTCATCATCAAATCTATTCAAAAGTGCTCAAAACCTTGGGATTTGGTTGATCCATGATGGGGAAGGCCTCATTCATGCTATCTAGCATGGATCTAGTGTGGTTGAATGGGGGGATGACCAAAACTGCCAAAATCAACTACTTAGTAGTCATTTTTCAACCTTAACAATTCTTGACAGCCTTTAGTAGCTTAGTTTGGGCTTAAAATGAGTCAATTTTGCATCCATGACCTTTTCCACATTGGTGAACCCTCCCTCCATGTTTCCTAGCATGGAGCCAATGTGGAAGCCTAGGGGGTATGCAAGAAAACCTAATTTATAACCAAAAAGAATCTAATAACCTACCCTAGACCCCTCTAAACCCTATTGAAACCTTTTGGAGCCTCCAAGTCCCCAAAAATTTATAAAAAATAACACAAAACTACCATCCCCCTCTCATCCACATTGGGACCATCATGCCCAGTGTGGAAGAAGGGGGTTTGACTTCATGAGGCACCTAGGAGCCTTCAAAATGGTGGATCTTGGCACTAAATCTTGACAATTGACTCCTACAACCCCGAAAGTTGACATGCATAGTCGATTCAATGTCAAAAGGGCCTAAATATGAGATTTTTGGTCTATCCATGTTGGAGGAGATCTCATCCATGATGGTTAGCATGGACGCAGCTAGGAAGGTTCATAAGGAACCCCAGATACACCCAAACAACAAAAAATTACCTTGTACTTGCACCAAAACCTTGACAACCCTTCTAGAAGCCATCATACTTCCAAAAATGAATAAAAATCAACATCCTAATGTTCTTCCATGTAAGGGAGGATCTTATCCATGCTGAGCAACCCACCCCTAGTGTGGATGGAAGGGGTGAATCCAAAACTAGTAGAATTTGCATAGAAATTAACTTCCAAAAGTAATCCAACCCTTTTGAAAGCTACCAAATTTCTAGAAGTTAACTAAAATAGTCCAAAATTATCCTTCTTTGATTCCCCACATTGAGGATCACCTCTTCCATGCTAGATAATGTGGATTTAGCTTGGAACCAGAGGGGAGAGCCCAAAAACCATCTTACAACCCTCAAAATGATTAAAATTTGATCTTAGGCATCAACAATTGGCACTGACAACCCTTGAAATGCACATGCATAGCCAAAAGTGACAAAATTGGTAAAAATTAGGCTCCCTTAATTCTTCCATGTTAGGCATCACCTCTTCCATGTTGGCTAACATGGATCCAGTGTGGATACTAGGGGTGACTCAAGAATTTCCTTTAGATACCTCAGACTAATACCAGATAGCCTTACATGCATCCTAAGACCCTATATGCATCTCCTAGAGCTCTCATACCCTCCAAAACTATTCACAAATAGCTAAAAATGTTCCCCTTGGATCTTCACAAATAACTAAGGCCTAAAATTGGCAAAATCTAACCACTGTTCATCATGTTTTGACCAAAATTCATGATATATTTCCTACTTTGCCTTGTTTTATCATCATGAAATTTTTTGACCATTGTTGCATTGTTGACCTTATTTGGCCTTGATAATTATTTTATTTCATTTTTTTTATCCTTATTATAGCCTTGTATGGTCTAGTTTAGCCTTTGATTAGTATTGAATGCTAGGGTTTGATCTTCCCTAACCACCATTTGGCACCATGTGACCATGGCTAGCTAAGGCCTTAAATTGGCATCATAGTCCACTAAGACTCTAAACTAGCATCATGGACTACTGAGGCCTTAAACTAGCAAGCTTATGACCTATTGTGACCTTGTTTTGACCTTGCTTTTAGCCTTTGATCCATCGCATCTACCTATCTATGCATTTTTGTGTATAGTCTCATATGATCTCATTTGCATTTTATTTGACATTAGATTAGCATGTTTTTGCATAATTTCATAGCCTTTTAGCATTATTTACTCATCTTTACCCATGTGCTACTTAATGTGCTTATGGTTGACATGCAGGGCTGAAGTATGAGTACTTGGAAGCAAATTAGTTTACCTTTGAGCCTAAGTGAACCTCACAGTGATGTTGAATGGTGTATTGACCTCGATTGAGCCTAGGAGTCTTGTCAACTACATAGCCTCAATAAAGAAACCTCTAGAATGGCATGAAAACCTAATCAAAATCCTTAACTTAGAGGCAAGCGACATAACAGAAGGTCCTTTGGTTAAGTTTCCTATCATGACACATGGTGGTGAGGCAAAAATGCTACAACTAAGTTCCTCATTGGAACCTCAATAGGCTCAAGACATTACCAAGGTCCTACAAGGCAATATTAAGACCTTTTTTTGGTCATATGAAGCTATGTTAGGCCTAAACCTATGCCTAGTACAACACAACATCATACTAGACCTTAACATTAGACTTGTTATACAAAAAGTGCATAAGATTAGACTTGATTTGGCCTTAGTAGTTCGTGATGAAATCACAAAACTCTACCAAGATGGTTTCATTAGGGTTGTTGACTATGCAACATGAGTGTCCAACATAGTGGTAGTCCCTAAGAAAAATAAGAGTATCTGTATTTGCATTGATTTTTAAGATCTAAATAAGGCAAACATCAAGGATGACTTTCCTTTGCCTAGTATTAATCAACTTATTGATACTACGGCTGGACATGCCTTATTGTCCTTTATGGATGGGTTCTTAGGATATAACTAGATTAGGATCAACCCAGAGCATTAACTTAGCATGACTTTCATGATCCCTTAGGGTACCCTTTGCTAGACTATGATGCCCTTTGGTCTTAAGAACGTAGGAGCAACTCACCAGAGAGTCATGACCTATATCTTTAGCAATTACATGCTAGGTTTGCTCAATGATTACGTGGATGATATAGGCATTAAGTCCAAAGTGGTCAAAAACCATGCTAATGACCTAGATCTTGTGCTTAAACAACGACTTAAGTATGAGCTTAGGCTCAATCCCAAGAAGTATGTCTTCAATGTCAAGATCAGTAAGATGATTGACTTTGTAGTATTTGAAGCAGGGATACATGTTGATGCTGATAATGTTAAGGCCATATCCAAATTAGTAGCACTTGCCAACCTTAAGGAGCTTTAGGGATTACAAGGCAAAGTACAATTTATTAGTAGGATCATTGCTAGGCTTATGGATAAGCTACAACCCATGCAACACTTGTTTAAGAAAAGGGGTTAACTATGAGTGTATGGCTCAATGCCAAGAGGCCTTTGAAAACCTTAAGCAAGAGTTGGCACAACTGTTGATGGTCTATCCTCCATAAGAGGGTAAACCATTTTACATTTACCTTGCTATCTTCGACATGTCCATTACATTTCTATTGTGTTAGAAATGTGAGGATGGAGCAAAAATGCCAATATATTACGTTAGTCATGCATTAGTTGCCCACAAGACCCGATACACTAAAGTGAAGAAGTCTTGTCTAGCACTAGTCTTCTCATTAAAGAAGTGGAGAAACTACCTCTTTAGGAGCTAGGTCAACATCATTTGCAAAGATAATATGCTTAGAGCCATAATGACCAACTTCTATGAAAGCAGCCATATAGCCCAATAGAAAGCCACAACAACAAAGTTTAACCTTTATTACATCTCTCAATTCTCAATGAATGGTGAAGCTATAGTTATACAACACACATGCCTATTGACGACCAAAAAACCATAGATCTGAAGTTTCCCAATGAACATATCAATATTGTTAGCCAAGTGCCCAAGGGCTATGATGTGGTCATGCACCTTGATGAAGCTTCAACTACCCATGGGGCCAATGCCACAACCATTGTAACATTTCCATCTAGTGAAATTTGATCCTTCACCTACCATTTTTAGTTTTCATGAACCAACAACATAGTGGAGTATGAGGATTTGATCAGAGGGATGATGGTAGCTCATTACCTAGGAATCAAGTGATTAACAATTAGAGGTAACTCATAACTTGTGGTTAACCAAGTAATTGAGGTTTATGCATGCAAAGCCAAACACTTACAATCTTATTGTGACCTAGAAAATAATTGTTATAGTAATTCATAGACATTGATATCCAACACATACCATGAAATGAGAATTCCATAGTTGATGTAATTGCAATGTTATCCCTTAGTGTAACACTAGATGTGTTGAGTAAGTTGCCCAACGTAATTGTGAACTATCCTATCCCCATCACATAGAGTGTCGAGGATACCTGTGTGATTGTAGTTCATACTACTTCTGCTAGGGAGTGGTATGACAATATCAAATTTTACCTTATGCATGATAAATCCTCACAAGGCTTGACTATTACTTAAAATAATGTTGTACACAAATGATCAAAGTAGTATGTCATTGTAGGTCATAACACATTATGTCAATGATCTTATGATCTTGTATTGTTAAAGTGCTTAGGTAAAATGAAAGCCAAAATTTTCCTACAGTAGGTTCACGAGGGTTTTTGTGGTGGAAAAAAAGGACCTAGAGTAATGGTCACTAAGATTAAATAGTTAGGCTATTATTGGCCCTATATAGAAAGTGACTACCTACAGAAGGTTAAGTGTTGTGACACATGCCAACGACGTAGTAACCTAATACATGTACCACTGACTAAGTTACATACCACTCAAATAACATGGTCATTTCAATGATGGTGCTTGGATATCATTGGGCCTATAATGTCTAAGTCTTCATTAGGGCAACCACAACTGAATACTTTACAAAGTGGGTTGAAGCTATTCCCCCAAGAAGGACAACATTTGAAAAAGTTTATAAATTCATATTGGATAACATTGCAACTTGTTTTGGCATACCCATGATCATAGTTATAGATAATGGACCATAATTTAGTAGCCAAGAAACAAAGGATTTTTGTCACAACCTAGGCATTAAGAATTCTTTCTCATCACCTTATTATCCTCAAGCCAATGAACAAGCAAAAGCAAGCAATAAGGCCATCATCAACTTGCCCAAGAAGATTCTTAATAACAACAAGCACAAATTGCATGAGTGACTTATCCATGCACTTTGGACCTATCGTACAAACTACTGTATGGCAATTGGTGTAACACCTTATAGATTAGTTTATGGTTCTAAAGTTGAATTGCATGTACCATTGCTTCAACTAATCCTATTTGACTTCATCAATGATGAGTAGATTAATGAGTTTTGGACAACGAACTTGGACTAAATGTAGGAGCAATGTGTGCAAGCACTTGCATACTTTAAGCAATATCAAGAGACGTAGAAATGGTAGCACCACAATAACTTGACCAAGCATAAGATCAAGAAAGATGACCTCATACTCAAAACCATCTACAAGCATTCAGATAAATTCTTAGCCAATTGGAAGGGGCCCTTCCTTGTCACCAAAGGCTATGGCAATGGAGCATTTAGAATCACAAACATGAATGGGAATGAGTTGGCTAATGTAGTTAGCCACTCCATCTAAAGCCTTACATGTGACCTACATGAAATCTACAACAACCACAACATAGATGACCATCAACAAGCAAGCCTACTTCATCATGGCCTACCAAGGCCTTAAACTGGCAACATGATTTGCTATGACCTTAAACTAGAACCATGGCCTAATATGGCCTTAAAATGGCATCATAGTTTGCTATGACCTTAAATTAGCAACATAGGTTACCAAGGCCTTAAACTAGTACCATGACCCACCACAACCTTAAATTGGAAATGTTGGTGACCTAGGTAGCTTGGTTTTATCATTCTATGTGTCTTGTATGCATTATAATGTTATAACATGTTCTATTTGCTTGGTTTTATTATCTTCTTAAAGTTGTGTTTGCAGGATGAAGCCTAAAGTCATCACAAGGATGCAATTCATTATGGCAGCAAGTCATCAAGTGACCTTGATGTGCAAGATTTGGTGAGTTTATCCTACTATTTCAAAAGTGCATATACCATTACCCTTCATCTGGCACCACTTCTTGAGCCTAACCTCATAACCTGACTATGACCTTCCATACCTTGGAAAATCATGTTGACTTATGTTTACTACTGATACATTCTAGCCATTTGATATCTCTTCATCATGCTCCATCCTCAAGTCCACTTGAATGTAATGTAGCTTATTCAGTGGGAAAATAATTAAGTCCATCAAACACAACTAGTTCAATGGGGAGATGGTCAAAAATGCCTTTTGGGATGCCAAAAATGGTAATTTGATGGGTTTTATCAGTGGTATACACTTTTCTACATTGGAAACACCTGTAGGAGGATGGATCTCACCTACCCCTAGTGTGGAGGAATGTGGGTCTCCTACTCCTAGCATGGAGGATGGTTTGACCTTCTTCCCTAGTGTTCAAGCTCCATCTTCTCATTGTTGATGCCTCCTCCCTTAGCATAGAAGCCACAAAGACTAGATTTCAACACTCCATGCACTTCAGTGTTGAATATGCATTCAAAGTTGAAGGCCTAGTGTAGAAGATCTACCTCCAACATAGATTGTGTGGCCCCGTTACTATTTATAGTAAATAAAATGGCCATGGGGGTTTGACACTTACCATATATGGCAACCCCCAAATTTGGACACCTATGTTAACTATAGATGGCAATAATTTGTAGCAAAATTATAGCCAATTTGGAATGAGATTATAGCCAAATTACAGCCATTTTGTAGTCCATTTCATTGCTAAGAACCTATAAAACCAAAACCCCAACACCATTTTTAGGTTCCACACTTTGACATTTTTAAGGATTTAGTAATTTTGGCTTTCAAGAGCTCTTGAAAATTTGTAGAAACTCAACTTCTTAGAGCCTTCCAAAATGAAACCCTTATAGCCTTGTTACCCCATTTGTTACCCCCTGAGACTTGTGGATTTTTTGGTTTCTACGCTACACTCTTGGGAACCCCAACTCCCAGTGTGGAGCATTTCAACAACCAAATGTTTCGAATTTCTCAACCCCCCAATAGTGATCAACATTGTAGATCTAGAGTAGTAGTAGAAGAGGTTTGATAGCATTGAGAGTGACAAGACATCTAGATTATGAAGGTGACTGCATTGGCTTTAATGGATCTTGAACTCTTGTCAAAGTGAACCCCCTTTGCTCTCTTGAGCAATATTTGTACACATCTTCTAAACTCATTCTTTATTCTTTCAATAAAGTTTTTAGAGTTTCAGTTTGTGTGTAATTTTTATTTGCTTCCCAAACTCTAGATCTCCATTTTTCTTTACAATATTCATTTCACATTTCATAAGTCCTTGGGTGATCTACCAAACCATCGAGGGCACCTTGAATATCATTTTTTTGAGGTCCTAGGGATTCAGGGTTAAAGTTGTATGTGTTGAAATAAGAAAAATTAAGACACATATGTTGGGGTCTTTTGAGGCCTTCAATGGGCAATATGGCCTATCGAGACCTTAAATCGACAATACGGCCTATCAAGGCCTTAAATTGGCAATATGGCCTACTAGGGCCTTAAATTGGTACATGGCCCATCACAACCTTAAATTGGCACCACAGCTTGCCAAGGCCTTAAAATAGTATCATGGCCCATCACAACCTTAAACTGGCAATGTTGGTGACTTGGGTAGCTTGGTTTTATCATTCTATGTGGCCTATATGCATTGTAATGTTATAACATGTTTTGTTTGCTTAGTTTTCTTGTCCTCTTGGAGTTGTGTTTGTAGTATGAAGCCTGGAGCCATTGCAAGGGTATAATCCATTATGATAGCAAGTCACCACATGACCTCAATGTGTAGGATTCAATGAATTTTTCTTGTTATGTCAAAAATGCTTATACCATTACCCTCCATCTAGTACCATTCCTTAAATCTAACCCCGTATTGTGATTATGAGATTCCATACATTAGAAACCAGTGTTGACCTATGTTTACCACTCATGCACTATAGTCATATGATATATCATCATCATGCTCCATCCTCAACTCCACTTGAATCTAACATAACTCATTTATTGGGAAAAAAATTAAGTACATCAAGTGTAACACATCTCGTTCAATGTGATAACCCCCTAATTCCATTGAGTGTAACGCAACTCATTCAAGGGAAAAACTATATTAAACTGACCTTGGTAATGAAACCCAATGAAGGTTTTACACCACAATAAAAAAAATAAATGAGGAATCAAATTGTCAAGAATCCAAATGGCTAATGAATCCTTAAAGTCCAATGGCCAAAGCAACCTTGGAGTGAAGTGATTAGGTCCTCAAATGCGTTTGCCAAGTGACCAACACTTCAAAAGGTGTCAATGTCATGCTATAACCATGATGACAACACTATGAATGCATTATTAGCCTTCATTACCATCTCCTTAATGAGCTTGCTGCCATCATCTCATCATAGCCTTATCCCATTATCACAAGCACTCTTTGGCATGGTTTGGCATGACTAGATCAAGTGTAGAGAGGGAATGTCAATGGTGGGCCTACAGTGATGTTTTGTATTCTTTGTCGGTGCCTCTTGGGTCAATCCTCCAAACACAAACAAAGAAGAGCCAATGAAACACCACCAAATGTACATGTTGTAACCTTTGTAACCCCATCCCATGAAACTTGACGCTAAACTTCATTGTAAGTGTGAAGATTGTAACCCATGAAGGAAAATCTCACATATTTCATACTTTTGGAATTGAAAAAATGCCTCATAAGTGGCCAAAGCCTTAGTGCCCAAGTGTATATATTTGGGCTTCTGGGGCTTCTAGGAAGGGGGGGGGGGGGTGGAGTGTGGGGGTGGGGGTGGTCAAAAATGCCCTTTGGGACGCCAAAAATGGCAATTTGATGGGTTGAATGGGGGGTATACACTTTTCTACACTGGAAACACCTACATGGGATGGATCTCACCTATCCCTAACATGGAGGGATGTGGATCACCTACTCCTAATGTGGTGGGGTAGATTCCAACATGGAAGGATGAGGAATTCATAATTCCTAGCATGGAGGGATGTCTGACTTTCTTTCGTAGCATTGAAGCTACATCTTCCTAGTGTAGAAGCCACAAAGACCAGATTTCAACACTCCATGCACTTTAGCATTAACTATGCATTCCAACAAGGAAAGTTGAAGGTCCAAAGTAAAAGATTTGCGTCCAATGTAGATGGTGTACCTCTACTACTATTTATAGTAAATAGAATAGCCATGGGGGTTTGGCACCTACCATATATGGTAACCCTTGAATTTGGACACCCATCTTACTTGTACATGGTAGAAATTTGCAGAAAAATTATAACCAATTTGCAACAAAATTATAGTTGAATTGTAGCCAATTTACAATCCATTTCATGGCCAAGGACCTATAAAACCAAAACCCCAATACAATTTTCAAGTTTCATACTTTGGCATTTCAGAGCATTTGGCAATTTTGACTTCCAAGAGCTCTTGCAACCTTGAAGAAATGTAACTTCTTTGAGCCTTCCAGTGTGGGATCCCTATAGCCTTATTAGCCCCTTTGTTATCTCCTTTCTTACCCCCTGAGACTTGTGGATTTTTGGTTTCTACATGGCATTCTTGGAAATCCCAACTCCCAACATGGAGCATTTTGACAGCCAAATTTTTCACATTTTTCAACCTCCTACCAATGACCAATGTTACAGATCTAGAGTAGTAGTAGAAGAGGTTTGATAGCATCATGAGTGGCAATACATCTGGATCATGGAGTTGATTTCATCAGCTTCAACAGATCTTGAACTTTCATTAAAGTGAACCTCCTTTTCTCTTTTGCAGCCAACATTTGTACACATCTCATGAACTCATTCTTTATTCTTTTAATATAGTTTTTAAATTTTTAGTTTGTGTGTAATTTGTATTTGCTTCATGGACTCTAGATCTACATTTTTCTTTATAATATTCATTTTGTATTTTCTAATTCCATAGGTGATTTTTCAGACCATTTAGGGCACCTTGAATCCAATTTTTTTGGAGGCCCTAGGGATTTGGGGTTAAAGCTGTATGTGTTGTGATCTTTGATTTTCTAGCAACCAAATTTTTTAGTCACCATAAGGAGCATGTTTAAGTGTATAATTGGAGTAGTAGGTCATTCCTCTCCTTTTGCACAATTTTTTAATGAGGCACAGGAAGAGGAGTGCCTTCCTCCCACACTTGTTCTCTTTAAAGGACTTCTCTATCTCTACTAGATTAGCTGTGGAAGTTTCATAGGGAATGTATTGCTCAAAGTGCTGCATGCATGAGTAGAAAAGGCTATCATCTAGCTTGGCCTCATCATTGGATTGGGGTGGTAGGCTTCTATCTTGTAATAGGCACATTCTATCATTATCAGTGTATCATACTCCTTGTATTCTACTCCATAGCACCACTAGATCCACTTCTTTTTGACCTCTAGGTCCACTTATGTTAAGATCTCTGCTAGATTGGTCATAGTTTCAAGTAAATCTAGGGCCTGAGAGATGGCCTCCATTAAGAAGGACATACTAATGTCCTTGATCTTCATAATGGCATCTAGCTACTTGTTGTTTCCAGAGAGATATGTCTCTTCTATGTAGCACTCCTTGCTAGTAGTGATGATGGGCCACCTAGGAAAGCTCTACAACTACGTTCTTATATCTTCTGGGGTAAAGTGTAAGAAAGTTCCAAAGTTTAGCTCCTAGAGAATTGAATGTTGAATTTTCTTATACTAAATTTTCCTAAGTTAGACATCTGTCAAAGTGACATCAGAGCTTGGCCTTGGTCTTCATGTCTCATCCCAGTGGGATTGCTCTATTTCAACTTGGGCAATCTAACAAATAGATTTCACTTCAAGCTTATACCGAAGAGGTCTCGTTGCATGAGTTTCAGTTGCCTACTCTTGGAGCTGTTTTAGGTCGCTTGTCCCTTGGTTGGGACGATTCTGCTTCTTGTGGACACTTAGGTCTATGTGCTATCTATGATCACAACATGATCAAGGATTAGTGTTGATGTGTAACTTTATAACACTTGAGTACCTTATCTCTTTGAATTAGTTACACTTGGCTAAGTTGTGATCATGGCAGGTTTGATTATTTTAATATCATTTCATTTTAATGTCTACTAGAGTTCATTGAAAAGGTTTAACTCTCCTAAATTAGTGATTTTAATGTTATTTTATTAGTTAAACCTTGTGGAAGTTAGAAAAAATTCAAAAAAAATTTCATCAAAAACTTAAGGTTTGTGACCCCCACAACATAGAGCTCACCTTTGATAACTGAAAGAATGAAAAATGAGCTAAATCAGAGAAGTGGTTTGAAAGTTATGGGCTTTGAAAATTACAAAAACTCCTTCTCCATTTGAGAGCAAATGACAAAAATTTGCTACATGTTGGACACTATTTACAGAATTTTTTCCCTGCATCGATGGGATCTCATCAACATAGCAGAGAGACAAAATTTTCATTGTTAAAAACAAGGGGAAAACAAAGAGTTTTAACATGAAATTGGAGTCCAAAGAAAGCCTAAGAAGCCCAGAAGATGATGAAATGCATGAAGAGGGCTAGGTATTTTTTTTTAAAAAAAGAGATTTAATTGGGAGAATGATGGAGAAATGCCATGAAGGAGCACACAACTAGACATAACCAATGTGGAACACTAACGATTTGAGTGCAAAATTACCTAAGGGATGAGAAAGTTAACTAGCTAAACCCAGGGGAATGCAAGTGGATTCTCCCCATAGCAGGCTCATGGCCTTGATGCCCTTGCATGTCTTGAAACCAAGAAGTTTGTGGGCCACATGGGTGAATAATTATTATGATTAGTTAAGGACTAAATCACCAAAGAAACTATCTACGAATTTTGATTCATCAAATTAAGACATTAAAAAAAACATGAAAAGAGGTGAGATATGGAAAACATAGATGGATGAGGTGGAGAGTGAAATGAAGTTTCGTATCATGGCCACATGAAGTTCCTTGTGGATTTTTGTAGTTAGTATGACTTGATAACATCCATCCTTAGTCTGAATTAAAAAAAATCACTTTCAATGACTTCACATTGACACTCTAAAATCAATCCACCCTCAAGGCACAAGAATATTTCCACAGATCAACCACCATTCCTAAAAGAGAAGTAGGAACTGTGATGGGCCTTAGATAGAGGGGATCATTAGGCATGGGTAACATATCTTTCTAGTCCCATAACGAGTGCTTATAGTGACATTATTTTGTCTAAGGGATGTGTTTTGAATTTCCTTTATTGTTTATTTTTTTGGATTTTATGATTTTTTGATGGGAACCACACTGTGTAAAGATTTAGCTTCCTATTATTGGTCGACATTGAAATCATGAGAGATCAATAAAAATACTCATGCATCCAAGAGGTTAGGCAAGTAGAAAGAGTGTCAAATCCCCTTGAAGTCACACCCTTGTCTATCCATTTAGTCCTTCCCAAGTTTGGAACCTACCAAGGTCACAAATTCTTTAAAAGTTTCATTTAAGAAGGGACTACATATTTTCAAAATAAGGAAACACAATAGAATTTTGTGGATGGATGGATGACATGGACTCACTACCTATTATCATGAAAAAGAAACCATGTCTTAGTTATCAACATCAAAATTCAAAGACAAAATCTAGACATTAGCAATTAAATAACATTATAGTACAAAACACTATTAATTGATAACTACAGTTGCAATTAGTCTTGGTGGTAATAAAGAAAAATAAAACATAAGAAAAGCATAAGAGTAATCCAAACTAAATAAAGTAAAATATAGAAGAAAGTATAAAATATTTAAGAAATAGAAAAATATACTAAAAATGATGAAAAACAAAAAGGTGAAAAATTGAGTAGCCACATTAATTGATTAGCATGGATGGTCATCTCCCCCACAACTAAGTTGGAAGGAGGAGATATGAAAAATTGAGTGCACATGTCCATCCATTAATGTGTCTTGGTCACTGGCTCTCTTAGGTTCATGGAAAGGTTTAAGTTGTTGCATGTTGACCAATAACTTGTTGTTTGGGATTTTAGGTTTGTATATTAACATGGGCCTAGAAGGAAAGGTTTCATAGATAATATAAGGCCCTTCCCACAATGTTTAGAACTTAGTTCTTTGTGGCACGTGTGTGGGATTCTAGTATATGATCCTATCTCTCAATTGAAATTTTACTTTTCTGATTCTAAGGTCATGTCATTGCTTGTTGAATGCCTTGTGCACTTTGTTAGATGATAGGGCCACCAATTGATTCTCGTCTAGCAAGTTAAGGTTCATTAATTTTTCTTTTTGTCAAGGTCAGATGTTGTTGATAGTGTACAAAGATTTGTTTGGATTGGAAGTATTGGTAATTTCGTGTACACAAGCTCATAGGGAGAGTAGCTAATAGGAAGTTTTCAAGTGGAGCAATAGGCCCAAAGGGCATCTTTGAGTTTTGTGCTCTAGTCCCTCCTATATTTACTAATAGTTTGGGTTAGTATTTTTGTTATTTCCCTATTTGTAACCTCTTCCTAACCATTGGCTTGGGGGTGATAGGAAATTATTAATTTATGTTCAACCCCCAAGCATTACATGATCTTTTGAAAGGTAGTGCTTTTGAAATAAGTTCTCCTATCAAAAATAAGCGCACATGGTAGCCCAAACCGATTTACAACATATTGTTGTACAAACCAAATAGCCATAGAATATGTGCAATTAGTGACAATTGTAGCTTCCACCCATTTCATACTTTAGTTAATAGTGACTATGATGTACACCTTTAATTCAACATGGGAGTGATGGAATCCATGAAGTGAATGCCCCAAATATAGAAGGACTCTAGTGGTTGGATCCACTACAGAGGTGCCTCCATATGAGTAGTCATTCCACCATCACATTGGCAGCATTCACGGGAGTAGAATAAGTGGTGAGCATCCCTAAAAAGTGTTGGCTAGTAATACCCTATCATGAGGATTTTAATGGTTATGTGTCTCCTAGCATAGTGACTTCCACAAGGGCCCTCATGAGCATCTTAGATGCATAGTTAATCAACATCAAGTACGTACCATTGAACTAGACCATCAGTGTGAAGGATCAGTACCAACATTTAGCTTCTTTGATGAGTATCCTTAAAATTAGCTTTAACTTTTTCCATTTATTTTTCTATATTTTGTAAGATGCAAAAATTATGGAAAAGTTTGCAAATAATGTTATGGATTAGCATTATGGTTGTCTTCAAACTTAGGAATATTGCTTATTTCTACTCATTTGATTCAACTACCCCTTTGATGCCTAGTTGCTACATATACATGTCTCCTTAATATTTATCATACTTCTTATAACACAAAAAGGTTCATCATAGTGTCTCATTAATCATGGTCCTCATGACCATGCCCATTTGATATTACCTACTAGGCATTCTCTCATGTCTATGCCCTATTTCTTAAGCATGTTCATCTTCACTAGGTTATCTATCATTACCCCTTCTTTCTTGGCCATCCTAATCCTAATAGAGCCTAACAATAAGGATGATGAAAATGATGAAGAACTAGGAGAGTCATGCTAACTTACTCTTCTTCCATGACCCCTTTAATTATCTCCAGGTGACCTACTAAAAGATCTAAGACTGAAGGTCCTTCTTGTATTAGGTCCTACTCTTTCTTTTTTATTTTTTGTCTAGTTTTCAAGGCTAAATGTAACCATGGATTTTGCATGTCAGTTGTAGTAAAGGAAGGAGAAGTTTTGCATTAAGATTGACTGGAATGATAATCGATATCCTCCTTCTCTAATTATGATGTCAATGGGACAGTGGTCCCCTTTTTTTTATTGCCTCATGATATGCTTCTATAAAATATTCTTATGAAGTTGGGCTTTAGTGAGTTGGTAGGACCTAGACACCTCATCAGCCATCTTATAGTGAGTGGCAGTTTCTTCAAGTCCTATTCTCATCAGTGCTATCATAAGCATCGATAGAATTGAGCAATCATTAGTAACATAGTGTTATCTTCTAGGTTCCTCCATTGCAACTAGTCATTTAAATGAAGGATAAAGATGAAGTTAAAATAGTAAGGATTGGGATGTTGGTAGACAACTTTAAAGAAAGGTTTTTGTTATATTTGGAATATTTTCATTTCAAACTCTTAATTATATCAAAATCCATCATATTAAATTCATTGTACAACTAACATTTCTACATTATTGTAAAAATTAGTATTTCACATTCTTATGGTTGGGATTTTTTATTATGATATAATAAAACTTATTTATCTTTTTAGCTTAAATTGATTTATAAAATCTTTCAGTTAATGTAAATTCTTCTATTATGCTTTAATTATCAATTATCCTAGCATAATGAACAACAGACTAAATTTTTATTGAATTGAGGATCATGTTATGCTCATACATAATTTTCGTTAAGAGACTAATTAATTTAATAATTTAACTTCCTAAAATGATAAAAGTAAATATCTATATAAAGATATTCAATATGATTATAAAGATATTTATTGACTACTGAAAGTTTAGCAATGGTAATAAATTGATCATAAGTGAGATCAACAATGAGATCATGAATAACTTCCTAAAAAGATAATCCATTTTCTATCATAATTCAAAAAAGATATTCAATAATATTTACAAGTTATGCATTGGAACTTAATAGTTCCTCAATGCTGAACTAATTACTAATGGGATTTAAAAGAGATGGTAGTAACTTCCTAAGAAGGTAGTTATCTATATCACTCTTTGGATCATATTTTCTAGCCTAAATGAAGTTTCCTTTTCCTCATCAAGAATTTTATCATTCTGTCATTAACTATGATAACATCCTCTTGTCCATACTAATTGCCATATATTTTGAAAAAGCATCGTAAAGGTTTTTGAAAAATTGGAAGCATAGTTTCTTTATGATAAAGTTTTTTACATTGTGTTTGACACTAAGTGAATTTAGGTTCTACATCAAGATCATTAATAAGGTAATTTATTATTCTTTCTACATTATCAACTAAGCTAAAGACTAGAATGCATATTCAAATCCTTCCTTCTTTAATTAACTAAGAGACTCATGCATACCAAGTTGAATATAGTAGTACTTTTTCCCGAGTATGACATCATATTTCTTGTGAACATCTTTAATTCTTCTGCATTTGAAAACTATACATCCCTTACAATAACCTCGTTTAAGTCCAATATGACTATTTTTCTTCTTTATATTTTCTCATTTATATATACAAGTATTAACAATACATACATCAGTTAATCATATCATTATTTCAATTTAAGATATATCAAAATTGATTTTTAGATGTTAACATATTGATAATGCATATTAAAAATTATAGTATTCATCATAATAAATCTGAAACCAAATAAATATTAAAAAATTTTAATATGACTAATAAACTTGTTGAATGAGAAATAACAAAATGAAATTATAGATAGTTATTTAATATTATAACCATCTTGTATGCCAATGAAAGATATTTAATATATCACATAGGATTCTCCTTTTGTACATTAGTACATCTAATGTCTTAAATAATATTTTTCTTCTACTATAATGTTTATTATATAAACCAAGACATAAATACCATAGTCATATCCATTTCTCTACCCTAATATATTTCTATGAAAGAATTATCTTCATAGTTCCTAATGAAATAGATACTCTCTATTTTGCACAATTCACTCCTCTTCAAGGTACTAGTAAATAATATCAATTTGCTCGGTACATTTAATATTACTATAAAGAGGATCCATGATTAATATTACACTTGCCAATATATCAATAATAATAACCCAAGGAAACATACTTCTCCCAATCTTGATGTTTACTAAAAAAAATATTTTTTAGTAGCTGTTAAACATAATGCCTCCTTGCTGTATAAGGGTTACGATACTTTGTCTTAATTTTAATTTTCCATCTTCTACTTTATATGTTTTACTAAATTTGGATAATAACGATGAATCAACAAAATAAGACATTGAATAAACTTCTAGGATTGATTACATCTTTTTCAAATAATATTTGAATATTATATTTTCTATCTCTTGTTTTGATCTTAAATTTGTTAAATATTTTCCTATGATAGCATCACCATCCACCAAAAGTAATACCTTAATAGAGTATTTTGGCAAACACACTACATTATAAATTTCAATTCATTACCTCTTTGAAGTATTTCTTTTAATTTATCTAATGAATAGAAATTAAAGCATACATGTTAAATATATTGAAACTATGTTAAGAGGATAGATATCAAGAAATGAATTAACATAAGATTATTAATGTAATCAATGCCTAGTTATATATAGTAACTCTATCATTTTCTTGATTTATAATGATGTGATAGAATAAAATATGAAATCATACTTTTGTTATTACATTTTCATTCTCATCTATACAAACCTACATAAAATTATATATACAATTGAGTATATCTCTAAATATAAAATTACATGACAATTATTTTTCAAATTTTGTCTCAACACTTTATTTTTAGTTTCTTCAATGTCTTTATACTCATTTTTTTAGAACCTTCAATGATGGTGGACTTCTTTCCTAAAACATAGATATTAAAATCAATTGTAACAATTATTAATTAAATATTAAGTCTTAAATTTAACATACTATATTATAGTTTCTTTACACTTACTTGCGAAACCTCTACTTACTATGGTTCAACCAAGGGTTTTAAAAGACATTTCCTAAACAAAAAGTAAAATTCAAGATTTTGACTTATTACCTTACTAAAGAAATTTCCTTTTACATTAATTACTTTGATAAACATATAAGCTTACCAAGTCCTCATCTTAATCTTGTGTCTCCTCCTCAACTTCCTTTTCTTTGACATTCTCAATTTCTTGTATTAATAAGTAGTATCATATAATATTATGTTTATAATAAAAAATTAAATGTGAATGAGGAATTACAAGTGCCACCTATTTGGAAATAGCATCATCTTTTGGTTCTTCTTGTTGATTTTTCTTGTCATCATCATCTAAGACATAACTCTCTTGTTCATGATAAATGTATTATTAACCAAAAAGAAATTTTAATAGATACAAATTATAGGCTTTCTTTAGTATATCTTCACATACCTTATTAGTTGACCTATCTTTCAAACTTATAACTATATTCTTATATATATCTTTAATTTCCAAAATATTCCAATATTAATGTTCATCATATTTAACACAAAAAAAATTCTCATTCGTTGCATTTAAAAGCTTGGCTATTGTAGACGTTAAGAAGAAATGTAGATCATCATCATGCATAGATATAACACTGATGTCTTTGTATCCACAAAATCCTATAAGTAGGCTATTGAAATAGAATAATGGTATGATAAAGGAGATGCCATTTGTAATCATTTCATCATTCATTAAAACAAAGTTGATTAGCTTGCTCCAAAATTTAACTAATTTATGTGATTGTAATCTACAGCTTCTAGAACAATAACATTTAGAGGGATATCTTTCACTAATTCCACATCAACTGTATTCTTTTCCTTGATATTGCAATCACTATCTTCAAATGCTTCTAGTAATTCTAGTAATTCTATCATTATGAAGAAACAGTAAATCAAAATATATATTATTTTTTTCTTGTAAAGGTAACTTAAAAAATATCTAAAGAAGATATTATTATGGATACAGTTCTTAAAGTCATTTATAGAAAATTTAAATAAATGATAGTTTTCTATGTCAATATTTATAACTACTTTAGAGAACATAGTGATTGTCCATTGAATAAATTCATATAAATTCATTAAAAAACTAAAAACAGTCTTTAATAGTTATGTTTTCAAAATCCATTAAATAGTAGACAACCAATTTCTTCATGGAGGAAAATTCCTTCTCATATTTCTATAATGTAAGATCTACGAACTTTGGATTCTACCTATAGCAAATAAAATAAAATAAAATAAAATATCAATTTTCTATATGGTTGTGACCATTATTTCCTATAAAGCTAGAGACTTCAAGTGCTAATGCAGCATTGACTATACTGAAGGCTTAAGCTTTAGTTTGCCTTTAGCAAACTTTACATTACTAAGCAGACTCATGAACATATAATCATTAACTGAATACATATGATAACATTCATAGTTATAAATTATATGTTTGAAAAAATAATTTAAATATGATGAAATTGAAAAAATGAATATTAAATTATTATAATTCAAATATATAGTGCAACCATTGTCCACATTTAGATATGTGCTTTGTTCAATCAATGAATCTCTACTAACAAAAAATAGCACAAGAACTAGTTTTCATGAATGCAAGTGCTTCATCTAAGTTGCATTTCTATTTTAGTGTGATCATTCTATTTATTATTAATTTACAAGGATCATTATTTTCCTTGAGATGTTTGAAGCATAGCTTTCTACTAAGTATCATGTAAACACTTTTTTATAATTTCATATGAGCGCAAAAATTGTAGGGTTGGAAAAGATATGCACTCAAATATGTCATGTTTTTGAAATTTTCATTTGATAAAATCATGGAATGACATTGCAATATACCAATTTGATACATAGTGAGTATTTCATTCCACTTCTTAAAGAGTGCATTGTTAACATGAAGAAAGATTTTTCTTTTCTATAGAGCCCTGAATGTCAATACATTGTAACTTAAGAAATAAAAAAGATAATATAATACAAGATAATAATATCATGAACAAGTTATGACTGTACTCAAAGATCTTATGATTTGAAATCAATATAACTAACTCACTTAATGATAAACTTAAGCTATAGTAAATAGAATCTAGCTCTTTTGTAATTCCTCTACTTGATAGTTTACAAATGTTATTCTGTGACAGGTAGCTTCTAGCATGTCTTAACATCTCTATGTATCATGGATCATATTTTATTCCTTGTAACTAATTCTGAGAATAACAAATATTCTCAATTATTGAAACTATTATTTTTTCTTTTTGAAACTTAGCATGATGAATTCAATAAAGATTGTTAATAGCCTATTCCAAATTATATCTCTCTAGTAAAATCTCGGCTACTTGAATTAAGTGCTATCCAGCTAGAATTCAAAAATGTACATCTTTAGCAAGGAGTTCAATTTCATTTTCCAATGTAAAGTTCTTACCACTAGAAATCCTATAGAAAATCAATATACAATCATGTAATATAGTAACAAGATCTTTTGTCATTTAGAAAAGAAATTCCTTAACATACTTCATACTCATACCCTTACTAAACTTGTCAAGAGCCTAATTGCATTATTTAATGTTGATTTGAAAGCTTATTGAGAAATTAGGATGAAAATATCCCCTCTATATCTTTGTTACCTTGATTCCTTTATTCATAACTTGAACGTCTCTCTTATGTCGTGACTTTGATTTGTTTTTTGATTTAAGTGAAGTGATTATGGGAGATCCCTCAATAGACATTATAAGATGAATAGATAGACATTGCAGTTGATGTATAAGAAGAAACTCATTATATAAATTATAGGATTGATTCATATGATTCCTTGTATAAAGAATAATTAATAACATTCTCATCATTCATCTTTTTTAAAGGAACCTCTTTACAAATGCTACAATCTAACATGTCCTAGAGTTTAACTTAATACTTTCCATTTCATAGCTTCTCATAGTTGCAAATGGTCTAGTTCTTTCCATGTTAAGTGTTCCAAGAAGAAATCCATCATCATGAAGTATTACCTTTGTGGAAGAAAGTAGCTTTTTGAATTAAATGTTGATGAAACATGTTTCTTCGTCTGCTTCAACGTTAGGTATCTAACGTTACGGTCCAGATGCGACATTAGGTATCCAATGTCGAGGGGTATATGTTGGCCTATAAATATAGCACCTGGGCTCTTAATTTAGCATGATTTTTCAATTTTCAGCCAAAGTAGTGAAGCTCTTACAGTTTATTTTCTCCAAAGTTAGAATATTTTCGAAGTGCCTGCAGAAAGAGTCTAAGTGTATATGGTTCTTTGTTCGAATATTGATGTACCTATAGCACTGAGAGTAGATTAATGTTTTATTTAATGCACTTTACTTTAATGCATTTAAATTGAGCAATTTAGTTCCAATTGTTAATGAATACAAGCATGACCACTTTGAGCATACATATACTACTTAGTAACCCAACAATGTTTAACGTTTGGTAGCCTAGCAACACTATATGTTGTTCTTACTGCCACTCTTGGATCTATCTCCTTAAATTGGACACTCTTGCATAGGTTTGGTATTTCTTGTTGAATAGCTCCAGCATTACAGACCATCATCGAATTGAATTTGGTCTCAATGATCTATACCACACGTTGGCTCTATCAATTAGTGTCCTAGGAAAGAGTGTAAGCTTTTGACATCCACTTTCAATGTTGTAGAAAGCACAAGCATCATGGAAGGCTTGTAAATGACATTGTGGATATGAATTATAGTCTCTTGCAAATTTAGGAATATTATTCATGTCAAGCTTAGGTAGATGACTCTTTTTGTGATGCCTACAAGATATCTTAACTGCTTTTATGATATGCATTAGGCTCTTAGTGGCTAGCAAGGATTCATCAAAATCTATCAGATGATGGAGTACCATGCTTGAATTGTTTAATGATAAATATCAAACATACTCTAGAGTGTCCAACTTTAGAAGGAAAATCCAAGGATGGAAACAAGGAACACATGAACTCTTGGATGCTGTCATTGGCCAATATTATTCCTTGATGCATAAATTTCTTGGCCATTGTTATTCTCAATTGGATCAACTTTGCCACATTGTATATGGACTTAGATCAGAAATGAGGAGAACCCTTGGTGTCTATGCCCAAGGGCGACTATCAGCATTAAGTGCCCATTAGATACAAAGATTAATCAAGCAGGTAGCTAAAGAGGAGGGTGAATTAAGAAAAAGAGAAAGTGTAAAAGAATATAACCGTGACCATTCCATTCACAAGAGGGAGGTTTGATTCTACAATAGTGAGGATGAATGTGCATTTGATGAGGTGGTAAATAGAAAAACCTTACGACTCCAAAAATTTCAATCTAAAATTATGGTCAAGGTTGATCAGTTATGGGACTCCATGGATAGCAGACTTCAAGCTATCCTAAAAATTTTTGAAGAGTTCAAAGAACAAGGTAGTGATCATGAGCGCAGGAGGTGTAATGAAGTTGAACATGCCTATCAAAAAGGTAAGGGCAAGATTTTTGCGATAGAAGAGGTTGCAAAAAGTGAATTAGATGATGATGGTGGGTGTGACATCTATCAATATGAACATCCTAAGGGATGTTGCCCCATAGTGTCACATCTACAGGAGTATGGGGTGTATGCTTTAAATCCACATCTAACACAAAGGTAAACATCCAGAAGATTACTTTATCCTCAAGGTAATTTCAGGTAGTTCCACCAACAATAGCAATATTATCTAAGTGGGGCTCCATTGCAACCATATGAGTAGTATCAATAGTGGCAGCAATCACAATCATGGGCACTAGAACCACCAAGGTAGCAACATGCTTACTAATAGTCTAATCCTTATGGTTACTACGTTCAACAACCCCTACCTCCACATGACTCCTCTAGTCACATTTCTACTTTTCAATCACACTACTATCTTTCTAGTTATTATCAAAGTCATTCTCCACATGAAAGATGGGATGTTACCTCTTACCTTATTCCCCTCCTATGCTTGCACATGTTCCTCCTCCACCCACCTAGCTACCACCTGATCCACCTATGCAGGGTGAATTACCAACTCAACCACAACAATGCAACATTAATTTCCTAGTGATCAAAGTGGAGAACTATAACAAGGATTTCCCAATCATCATGGGAAAGGCATGGCTGAGCACTGTTGATGCAAGAATGGGGATAAGAGATCTTTCCTTAGAAATATGTAAAGAAAATGCATTCGGAAAGATCAAGAAGAAGAGAGTTCCATGCACCGTGTATAATGATACTAAGTGCAATTGTGTGCAGAAACTCTGGGCTATAAAGTAAGCATCTATCTTTGCATGCAAGTAGTGTGCACCAAAAGCAGAAATCCAAAGGTGTTTGTATGTAGAAACCACAAAACAAGAGGACACCCAATGACTAACCGCTGATTCTGAGAGTAGCACACTTTGCATGGAACCAACTAAGAGCTTGACATGCCCATATGTCACTCAAGCAAGTTCATCACAAACTCTTTGATGATGAAAATGATGATACTCACTAGGTAGAGTTGGAAATTCCTAAAAATTTCAAGTAAGAGTCTCTTGAACTAACAATGCTACTGGCTAGAGTGGAATATGTGTTTTTGAAAAATGAGAAGTTGGTCATAATCAATGCAAATCTTGCTCTAGAGCAAAAAAAAGATGTTATTGAAGGTAGTTGAAAAATGGTCAGTAGTATTTGCTTGGTCATATCTTGAACTCATAGAGATTGATCCTAGGATATGCCAGCATCATATCTACACTAATCTAGCCATGAATCCAAAAAGACGTCCACAAAGGTGATTGAATCCTAAACTGAAGTAGATCATCAAGGAGGAATTCAAGCAACTCCTCAAGGTGAGGTTCATTTATCCCATTGCAGATAGTAAGTGGGTTAGTCCACTCATAATTATGCCAAAGAAGGATGGCAAGTGGTAGGTCTATATCAATTTTAGGCTACTAAATATGACAACATTTAAGATCATTTTTCATTGTCATTTGTTGATCAAGTGCTAGACACAATATCTAGGCATTGCTACTACAATTTTCTAGATGGTTATAGTGGCTATAACCAAATTCAAACTACACTAGAGAACCAAGTGAAGACAACATTCATGAGTCCTTGGGGGACTTTTACATATCACAAGATGCCATTTTATGTATGTAATGCTCATGCTACATTCCAACACCTGGTTCTGAGCATTTTTCAATAGTAGATCAAAAGTGGTGTGGATGTCTTCATGGATGACTTCTTCACTTATGGAGCTACATTTGAGCAAGCCCTAGACTACCTTGAGAAAGTGCTAAAATGATGTGTCAAAACCAACTTGTAGCTTAATTAGCAAAAATGTCACTTAATGGTCTAGGAAGGCATTATATTGGGGCATAGAATATTGCAAGCAAGAATTGAGGTAGACACTGAGAAAATAAGGTTCATCCAAGGAATAACCTACCAACCAAAAATTGTCAAAGATGTTCAATCATTCCTTGGACATACTGGCTACTACCAATGATTCATAGAGAATTTCTCTAAGATGGCAAATCATTGGTGGAACTAACAAAGAAAGATGCTCTCTTTGTCTAGACTATAGAATGTGAAAAAGCATTCCAATAGCTAAATGAAAAACTTGTAGAAACTCCAATCCTACAAGCACTTGACTAGTTCAAACCATTTTATATCATGAAAATGCATCAAATTATGCTTTGGGTGCAATGCTTATATAGTTAGATGACAACAAAATGTCCATATTACATCCATTACGCTAGCCAAAGCATTATGGTACACAACTAAACTACACCACTACAAAAAAGAGTTGATGGCAGTGGTGGTTGCTCTAGAAAAATTGGGGAATTATGTGCTTGGATACAAGGTTTTTGTGCACACAGACCACAATGTCATCTGCTTCTTGATGAACAAGCCAACGGTGAGTCCTTGTGTCATACGGTGGCTGGTAATCTTGCAGGAATTCGATCTTACAATGGTAGATTGAAAGGGCACTGAGAATGTGGTCACTAATAACTTGTCTCAATTGTGATGGAAAACAAAGAGGAAGAAGATCCACTATTTGATATGTTTCTTAGTAAACTCCTCCTTGCTAGAGCTATAACTAAACAATTGTCCAATGAGCCTAAATGGTATGATGACATTCTCACCTATCTTCTCACTCAGGAGATGCCACAAGGGTTGGACCATCAAAAGAAACAACAATTTCTTCACTAGGAAAAACACTTCATGGAGACTAATAGACACCTCTACAAGGTGTGCGTCAATGGCCTAGTTCATTGGTGTGTCCGTCATGTTGAT
This sequence comes from Gnetum montanum, assembly GCA_015680685.1. Lineage (NCBI taxonomy): Eukaryota > Viridiplantae > Streptophyta > Gnetopsida > Gnetales > Gnetaceae > Gnetum > Gnetum montanum. The sequence continues at coordinate 116,787 of MNCI01022150.1, read as the reverse complement.
CAACTGCATGTTCTCCAACATGTTCATGAAAGTCCTTGTGGGGGACACTATGTTGGGAGATGCATGACCATTAAAATCCTAATGGCAAAGTATTATTAGCCAAAAATCTTTAGGGATGCTCAGCATTATGTCTTCTCTTATGAACGATGCCAATGAGATAGTGGAATAACTGCTCGAATGAAGGGATCTCAAAAATGGATTCAATCACTGAAACCCTTTGACATCTGGGGCATTGATTTCATGGATTCCATCACACCCATGTCAAATGAAAACACATACATCATAGTCGCTATGGACTATTGTATGAAATGGACAAAAGTAGTAGTCGTCATCAACTATACATCTTCTACTGCTGCTCGGTTTGTACAACAAAATGTTGTAAATAGGTTTCGTGTGCCACGTGCATTAATTTTTGATAATGGAACTCACTTTACAGGCACTACTTTTTAGAAGCTCATGTAATGCTTGGGGGTTGAACATAAACTCATAACACCCTATCACACCCTACCTTGACTTAAGTCTAGCCCAAAAAGAAAGACTAATGAATCTCAACCTACTAGACGAGAATCGATTGGTAGCCCTATCATCTAATGAGTTGCACAAGGTCTACAACAAAAAGCATCATGACCTGAAAATCAAAAAAGTCAAGTTTCAATTGAGAGATAATGTTCTCTACTGGAACCCCACACATGTACCTCAATGAATTAAGTTTCAAATGTTGTGGGAAGGATCTTACATCATTTATGAGACTTTTCCTTCTAGGGCCATGATGATCTACAAGCCTGAGAGCCCAAGCAAGAAACAACTAGTCAACATTTAATAAATCAAACCTTTCCATGAGCATAAGCCAACAAATACAACAAACACCTCATTAGATGGATAACCATGCTCCATATTTTAGATCTCCTCCTTTCAACTTAGTCATGGGGGAGATGGCCATCCATGCTAATCGTATAAGCAGCTTCTCAATTTTTCAATTTTTTTTGTTTTACAACATTTTGTTTTACACATTCTTTATTTTACATCTTCTTTTTTCATATTATTAATCTTTTCCAATTTTTTTTTTACATCATCATTAGTACATTTGCTATTTCTTGAATATTTTACACTTTCTTTTATATTTTATTTTATTTTATTTTGGTGTGATTTTCTAACTTTTTGTTAATAAGTGCCAAGTACAATAATAATGCATTGATTGATGGTGGTATGTACTATTTTTGTTATTTGATTGTTGGTGTCTAGTTTTTGGCTTTGAATTCCATTATGGATAATTGGGACATGGTTTCTTTTTCATGTAACAAGTAGTGAGTCCACAACATCCACCCATCCACAAACTTTATTGTCTTCCTTTTTTTTGGAAACATGTAGTCCTTTTTTCATTAAAAAAACTTTAATAAATTTGTAACTTTGGTAGTTTCCAGAATTGGAAAGGATTCAAAGGTTTGAACAAGGTGTGGCTTCAAGGGAATTCGGTATTCTTTGTGCCTTTTTATTTTCCTGGGTGCATGTGTGTTTTCATGGATTTCTCACCATTCTGTGTTGACCAATAAAAGGAAGTTGAATATGTCTTTTCATGGTGTGGTTCTCATTAGAAAAAAAAAAGAGGAAAAAAAAAGAAAAAAAAAGATGAGAATTCAAAGCACATCCATGGTGTGTTTCTCGTTAGAAAAAAAAGAGATGAGAATTCAAAGCACATCCCTTAGACACAATAATGGGCTACAAGCATTGGTTATGGGACTAGTCCCCTCTAACTAAGGTCCTCCCTCACTTTCTACTTCTCTTTTCTTCTCTAATAAAGAATGGTGGTTGTTTTGTCGGATCACTCTTATGTCTCAGGGGATGGACTGGTCTTAGAATGTTGATGCGAAGTCACTAAATGTCATTGGTTTTGGCCTGAACTAAGGATGGATCCTATTAAGTCATTTAACCATAAAATCCATAAGGGGCTTCATGTGACCTTAATCAGGGACTCCATTTCACTCTCTCTCATCCATCTATGCTTTTTATGTCTCACCTCATTGCTGGTTTCATGTTCTCATTCGATGTCTTGGTCTGATGTGTCAAAATTCTTAGTTAGTTTCTTCTGAGTTTTTGTACTTAATCCTCTATAACCATTAATCATCGACGAAGTTCATTGATTGTTTCGTTTGAAGTTATGCAAGGGCATAAAAGGCCTATGCTTGCTTTGGGAAGGATCCACTTGCATATCTTTTGGTTGGGTTAGTTAAGTTCTTTACCCTTAGCCACTCTTACAATCAAATCCTTTTGTTTACCCCATCAATGACATCCAATTATGCACATCTTCACAACATTTTTAGTGAACTTTCCTTTTTATTATTGTAAATTCTTACAACCTCCAAATATTTTCCTTATGTTGAAATTTTTCAAATTTAATGAACCACTTATCTATTTTACCCTATTTGTCAACCTTCTCGCTAACACTACTAAAGGAATTAATCTACCACAATCATGACCTAACCGAGTGTAACCATCGACAAGACAAGGCATTCAATAACTATGTGTTACACATTGCATACTAATTCATGATTCTGTTGTGATTGTAGTGGAAAGCATGGACTGGGAGTGGGACTATCTTCACCAAGGATGATGTGGCAATACCACACAATAAGGACTATTCATGATCATTGGATCTTCTCTCTCTTTCTTCTACTACCAAGAGGTGTTGGATGTCAGTGTTATATAGGGTGTTCACTTCTCTTATCATGAACAGCCAATTTTGTAAAAATTTGTAACTTTGTACACTTGGGCACTCAAAGTTTGTCGTTCCTTTTAAGTCAATTTGTATGTTAGTCAATAATCCCATACCTACCCAATTTTTTGTAAAGAACTTGTTCCTCCTCTTCTATACTTGAGGATGAGTTTTCATTCAGTCATGGGGGTATGATGAAACATATTTCTTCATTTTCTCTGATGTTAAAGCTACGATGTCAGGTATCCGACATCGCGTTCCAAATGCAACATCGGGTATCCAATGTTCAAGGGTATATGTTAGCCTATAAATATAGTACTTGGGCTCCCAATTTGGCATGAATTTTTAGTTTTTAGTCCAAGTAGTGAAGCTCTTACAGTTTATTTTCTCCAAAGTTAGAATATTTTTTGAGTGCCCGTAGAAGGAGTCTAAGTGTGTACAGTTCTTTATTCAAACACTGATGTACCCGAGCGTAATAGTGTGATGGGAATAAAAATGAACTCTTTTGACAATCCTTGTAGCACTAAGAATACATTAATGTTTTCTTTAATGCACTTTACTTTAATGCTTTTAAATTGAGCAATTTATTTCTAGTTGTTAATGAACACAAGCATGACCACTTTGAACATACATCTAGTACTTGGTAACCCAGTAATGCTGAATGTTTCATAGCCCAATAGCACTATATGTGTTTAGGATGTGTCTAGGAAAGTGGGGCAGTTACTTGTATTAGGCTAGCTAGGTAGTAGATGAATTGGATCTTTAATTACTTTACCTTTTATTCCTTTTGTAGGTGATCAAATTTATAAGACATAAAATAAGAAAAATCATGTAGCTCAATTACACTTAAACTATACTCTTGAGCCTCACAAGTGTAGTTGGGAAGACAATGAACATTCTTAATGCCCATTTCACTTCCTAGACGAGCTAGTATACTAGAAAACTATAGGTCCATGAAATTTGACCAAATTGTGTGTAAACACCTTAGTGATTTGTATGGTTGGGCATAGGGGTACCTCCCTGCTCATCAAATGTATATGATGTCATTATTCTCAACACAAGCTACAACAATAATTTCTTCATTCTTAAAGATATTGCTATCAATGATTCATATAAAAATATAAACATCCTTGTGTTTTTCTTCTAGATTTGTATTGGTCATATACCATGACTTAGTAGGATTTATTTAGATTTTTATATTTTAAGCCATGTTACCAATAAGATCTTGCAATATAAATTAAGTAATGGTGTACACTATGTGAACTTGCTATGTATTTATTTATGAGATAACTAACATCAATGCAACTTGGTAACAAGATTCAAAAAGATAAGTATCACATGATTACTAGTGTAGGAGTGCCCATATAGTGTGGATGACATCGAAGAATATCATGATAGTGAGATAGTCATGTTGTAATAATTGTGCATGGATGGTTTGTATATGGATGGTTACCAAGTTACTTGCAAATGCATTCCATATAGCTAGGTCTCAAAGTAAGCTAGCAATTGGAACATGCATGGACATACAACTTGATGACATGATCTATAAAGAATGGTATCATGTCATTACTACTGTAAGAATGCTTGTATATGATGGATGACATTAGAAACTATCAGGACAGTAAAATTTTTATGCTGGACTTGTTCTATATGAATGGTTGCTAGGTTACTTACCCATGCATCTCAAACATTTGGGTCTCTAAGTAAGGTAATAATTAGAACATGCATGGACATGAAACTTGGTAATAGGATTTAGAAGGATTGATATTACATGATTATTAATATGAGTTTAGGTATAGTATGGATGGCATTCAGACTATTGGACATGAAACAATCATGCTGGATCTATTGTGTATGGATGGTTACTAGGTTACTCACCCATGTATGCCATACATCTTGGTCTTAGAGTAAGGTAGTAATTGAATCATGCATGGACATCCAACCTAGTAATAGGATCTAGAAAGACTAGTACTACATGATTACTAATGTAGGAGTACCCATATAGTATGAATGACATCGAAGAATATCATGATAGTAAAACATTCATGTTGGACTTGTTGTATATGGATGGTTGTTAAGGTCATCGCTAGTGCATCTCATAGACCTAGGTCTCTAAGGTAATAATTAGAACATGCATAGATGTGCAATCCTATGAAATGATCCCAAAAGACTAATACCACATTATTACTAATATGGGAGTACCTATTTAGTGTGGATGGTGTCAAAGAGTATTAGGATAGTCAAATGGTCATGCTAGACTTGTTATGTATGGATTGTTTATATATGTATGGTAAGTAAGCTAGTAATTGAAACATGCATGGATGTGCAACATGGTTATAGAATTTAGAAAGATTGGTATCATGTGATTACTAGTGTAGAATTGCCAGTATAGTGTGAATGACATCAAAGACTATTGGGACAGTGAAACATTCATGGTAGACTTGTTGTATATGGATGGTTGCTAGGTTTCTCACCCATGCATTCCATACACCTAGGTCTCTAAATAAGATAACAATCGAAACATGCACATATGTGCAACTTGGTAATAGGATCCATAAGGATTAGTAACATGTGATTGCCAGTGTACGCATTCATATATAGTATGGATGACAAATAAAGATTGTCAAGTGTGGAATGATAGGCTAAAATTGTTGTGTATATATGGTTTGTATATGAATGGTTGTTAGGTTACTTGCCTATGCATCCCATACACATAGGTATCTAAGTAAAGTAATAATTGAAACATGCATAGATGTGCAACCTCATAATAGGATCTAGAAAGACCAGTACCATATGATTACTAATGTAGGAGTGCTCATATAGTATGGATGACATCAAAGACTATCAATATAATGAAATATTCATGTTGGACTTCTATATGGATCATTGCTAGGTTGCTCACCCATGCATAGATCTAAGTCTTTGAGTAAGGTAATGATCAGAACATGCAAAAATGTGCAATGTGGTGATAGGATCTAGAGAGACTTGTATCACATGATTAGTAGTGTAGGAGTGCCTATATATCATGGATGATATTGAAGATTGTTGGAATAGTGAAATGGTCATGCTAGGCTTATTGTGTATGGATGGTTACTAGGTTGCTTGCCTATGCATCCCATACATCTGGGACTTTGAGTAAGATAATAATTAGAGCATGCATGGATGTACAACTTGATAATAAGATTCAAAAGGATTAAAACCACATGATTACTAGTATATGAGTTTCCATATAGTGTGGATGCCATCAAAGACTATTGGATATGAACCTATCATGCTAGAATTTTTGCATATGAATGGTTTGTATATGGATGGTTGCTAAATTTCTCACTCATGCATTGGATACAATTGAGTCTCTAAGTTAGATAAAAATCGGAACATGCACTAACATGTACTCATATAGTGTGGGTGGCATTTAAGACTATCAAAATAGTGAAACATTCATGTTAGACTTATTGTGTATGATTGGTTTGTATATGGATGGATGTTAGATTGCTTGCTTATGCATCCCATATACCTTGGTCTCTAAGTAACGTAATAATTGGAACATGTATGGATGTGCAACCTGATAACAAGATTTAAATGAACTAGTATGACATGATTACAAGTGTCAAAGTACCCATATAGTATGAATGGCATCAAAGACTTTTGGGATAGTGAAATGTTCATACTAAACTTTTTATGTATAGATGGTTTGTATATGGATGGTTGCTAGGTTACTTGTCCATGCATCCCATACATCTAGATCTTTGAATAAGATAACAACTAGAACATGTGTAGACATGCAACCTAGTGATAAGATCAAGAAAGACTGGTACCACATGATTGCTAGTATACAATTTCCTAAATAGAGTGAAAGACTCTCAAGATAATGAAACATTCATGCTAGACATTTTGTGCATGGTTGATTTGATTATGGATGATTTCTAGGTTACTCATCTATGCATCCCCATAATACCAAAATCATTTCTAGACTTGCATGATCAAGCAACCTACTAGAATACACATATGATTGTAAATGTGAAGGTTAGTTGTCTGTGCATCCTTGGAATACCAAAACCACTTCTAGACTTGCACAATTGGGTAACCTACTAGAATATACAAATGATTGTGGATGTGGAGGTTCCTTGTTCATGCATCCCTAAAATACTAAAAATCATTTTTAGATTTTCACAATTGGTAAACCTACTAGAATTAACATGAAACCATAATCTTTTTTACTATTTCTAGACTAAGATATCCATAATGTCAATGTAGTAACAACACCTCTAGAATTCACTTTATGTTTTATTTTTCATAGGTTGCTCAGCTGAGTAACATTTGATAACATCCTCCAGTATGTTTTTAAATAAGAAATTTACAAAAAAAAATACAAAATTTACAAAACATGACAAATTTTACTAGAAACTTTATTTGAGAGTTTCCTAATGTTAACAATAAATATTGTTCAAATTTGTTTAATTATGTGTCATAAATATATTTGTAACTAATTATATTGGATAATATCTAATAATTTTCAAACTTTTTAATAATTGGTTAGAATTTACAAAAATATAACAAAACATGATGAAAGGCAAAAACTTTTTAACTAAGTTTGGATGAGAGGGAATAAGGCACAAAAATGACAAACACATCATATAGAATAAAAAATTCTTAAATGAAATAGCATGAGAGACAATAAGAAATAAAATCATTGAAAGATGGATAGAACTTGCTAAAAAATACTACAAACTTACCATGTCTATAGAAGTGAAAAGGGAGGATGAGCAAAAGAAAAGGATAGAGTCCTAGAAGAGGCAGCCTTAAGGACAGGAAATATTGCTGTGAAATAACAACATTCATAAGCCATCAAAACATATCTATTAATCAGTAATAATAAATTATTGAGCTATTACACAAAGCATGCATACTAAGCAAATTAGTATTTATATAGTATTACAACAAATCATGCAAATGCACATTTTCATAAAAAATCATTTTTTGGTGAAAAGATAATTAATTCATTATAATGATGTAAACAATGACACATATCAATACCACAAACATACCTAGGCTTGAACCTAGGTCTTATGACTTGAGAAATAAGCACCAAAACAAATAGAATGCATCTAGAACAAAAAAAATACTAAAAAATAAAAAATAATAAAAATTTTAGAAAATAACTAAAACTAACAAAAAATGATTTAATAATTTACATGTTACATAATTACAAAGACCATTTAAAATATGTACTAGACAAAATAATAGCCACTTAAAACAATAATGTTCTTGAGGCAACTTTAAACCAGCTTTTAAACAATTTAGCTACTACATAGAGCATGCATACTAAGTAAATTGGTATTTACATAATATTGCAGCAAATCATGGAAATGCACATTTTTATAAAAATCATTTTTTGTTAAAAATTTAATTAACGCATCATAACTAATGATGTGAATAATGACACAACCATATCAAGAGTTACATGATATCTATATCACAAAGATACCCAGGCTTAAACCTAGATCTTATGACTTGAGAAACAAGCACCAAAATAAATAGAATACAACTAGAGAAAAATAAAAAATACTATAAAAACATATAATAATAAGAATTTTAGAAAATAACCAAAACTAGCAACAAATGATATAACATCTTACATGTTACATAAGTACAAAAACCAATTAAATTATGGACTGTACACAATAATAGTCACTTATTCATACTATTTCTAAGGTAACTTCAAACGATATTTTATATAATTATTTATTTTTCAATAATTATATTTTCATTTCTATTAATGAAATACTACTGATTTTGTAAGGCTACTATCTTGCATTCCATAGTTTTCAAGTTTAATAAAAAAGAAGCAGTTTTAAGAACCCTCATTCAAAATAGAAGTAGTTGTAAATGACTCACTACTTTTATGATATTCAAATATGTGATTAGAGAGAATTATTATGAAGGAATGAAGAATTATTTATGCTTTTTAAAGATGTGATTGAAGAGAATTGTTCAATTTTAATTATTGACTTGAGTTAAAGATACTCAACTAGGTAGCAATTCATAATAGATGGTAAAGCACAATAGATCAAGTATTCTACCACTTCTCTTGTTTATTGTATATGGTAAGTAAATAGATCTTTGGCTATTTTTTTTTTGGTAAGAAGTTGACTCTTTGTAGACAGAAACCAAAGAAATTTCATTTGGGAGGTTTTACATTTTTATGACAAACTCTAATACATTAATAACATTTTCTAGGATGAATGCGTTCTTGTGATTATCATCATGTTATTGTATGGCTAGTTAAGTTCTTTTTTAGATTGAAAATTTGTATTGTATCGCTAGTTACGTTCTTGAAAATTGAAGTGTTTGTGCATGTACGAATATTTTGTTCTTTTTAATAATTGTAACAAATAATATATAAGCAAGGTATTTTCCCTAATGAAAACAAGATTCTATTTCTTGCACTTGTGCACAAACAAAAAACTAGTTTCTTGTTATTAAACATTTTATTTATAATATCCTCACCATCTAACTCTCCTATTATTATCTTTACTATAAGAGCATGGTATATCATCTAATCAAGCTTCATTAGAAGCTAGAATTTCAAAATTTTTTAAGACATAACAAATATTTCAATGTAAGTTGGATTTAGGAAGTGGAAGAACATTTAGGTTTAGTTTCTACTTCTTTTCTTTAAGGTCTTAAATTAACTAAGTAAGAGAAAGCTCTAATTTTTTGTCATAGTAACAACAACAAAATTTACAAAAAACCCTAGTGAAAATTCATGAAAAATTAGTAATAATTAAAAAGGAGAATTCACAAAAACCCACATATTTTTGAACTATAGGAAAACCTAAGTATGAAAAAAAGCATAATCACTAGTATTAGCAAAAGAAAATCCTAGGATGACAATGAACCTTATCACAAGCACACACTTGTGTAGAAGCGCTAGCATAGTAGGCCACCTTCACAATTTTAGACTTATCAAAGTAGCAAAAATGGTAAAAGTAAAAATGTAAATGGTAAAGATTGTTGTAGAGCCATGCAATAGTTTTCTTACAACAAAGGCCACATGGTTAACAACTCACTCTTCATCTTAACTCCATTCTAAGGTATTATGTTGGCTATATGTCTTATGGCTAAAGTAACATATCAATGGAGAAAGTTAAGGAAAGTATATACATATTTCATGTTAAGAATTTTGTAATTCATGTATCCTAGGTCTCATGTTCTTAGTTTAGCTAGGAGTCATAAGTTCATGTTGTGTACCATATTGCTTCATATACTCTATGTGATTATGAGGTTTTTTGGGCATAAAACATTGTAAGAATAATATCCATCTTGATGTATGTACACAAAGTAATGGATAGTTAAAGCTCATTTATGTCTATTATGTGGTGTTAACCATGACCTTAGCAATTTATAACAGCTTTTTTATGTCAACCAAACCATTACCATGACTTGTATTTAACTCATGGTATTTTCAAAATTGGTGTTTTACCCATTTTTAATCATTATAATTTGTGGTGAGTTGAGCACAACTTATGATAAAATACCATGACCCTTCTTAATGTCATGGTGAAGTCTATGATTACTTTTTTAAGGGAGTTTGAAGCTAACTTTCTTACCATCGGCACACCTAAAGGATCTAATTCTATTGCTCAACTCTAATACTAGTATTACAAAATTAGTTTTCAAGAATGTTAAGTAAATAAAACCTAACTTGTAATATCATTTTAATGATTCTTAACAGTTTACACTTTGGAGTCATCTCCTAAAGTCTTTATTACAAATTTGTGAAGTCTAAAAATGTGTAGAAAATGGTTTTGATATCCTTGCTAATGTTGAAGCATTGATAAGATAAGATACAGAGGATTGAGAAATCACCCTAAATAAAGATTCTATTATTGAGATGACAACATGAGAACTAACCTTGGTTTAGGTACTAGTGTTACAACTATCCATGAGAATTACAACATTACTGAATCCATGAGATAAGCACCCTATGAGAATCACAAAATTGCTGAATCCATGAGATAAGCATCCCACACATAGTTAAGTAATCTAAGAAAGTACATCTTTGGTGATATGACAACATGCTAACTAACCCTAGTTTAGAGACCAGGATGACAACTACTCATGAGAATCACAATATTGTTGAATCAATAATGCATGCATCCTACATAGTTGATTCATCTAAGGGAGTACATCTTTAGTGAGATGACATCATTAGAAGTAAGGACTAGTATTACAAATACCCTTGAGAATCACAACATTGCTAAATCCATAATACAAGCACCCCATACATAGTTGACTTATCTATGGAGTACCTTGTTAGTGAGATGACATCATGAGAATTAACCCTAGTTTAGGGACCAATGTGACAATTACCCATGAGAATCACAACATTACTAAGTCAATGATACATGCATCCCACACACACCTAACTCATTTAAGGAAGAACATCTTCAGTGTGATGACATCATGAGGACTAATCTTACTTTAAGAATCAGGATTATAACTATCCATGAGAATCACAATATTGTTAAATCAATAATACATGCACATCATACACAGTTGACTCATGAAAGTGAGCATATCTTTGGTAAGATGACATCATGAGGACTAATCCTAGTTTAGGAATTAATGTTACAACTACCCATGAGAATCACAACATTGTTGAATCCATGACACAAGCACCCTATGAGAATTACAACTGTTGGCGACTGTTTGGGACGCGACCGCCAACGACTGTCCTCGAACAGGATTTAGGTGCTTGCTAGTCTTTAGCAACACCAAGGCCCAGATACCTCCAAATAGACTCAGTAGTTAATGTGAGTATGTGTGTGTGTTGTTGCGGTGTGCTATTGTGAAAAATGAAATGATTGGGTTGTGTGTAAAACTATAAATGACTTATCTTAAAGAGATTCAGCCAACTTTGCAAAGTACTGTGAGTTGTTGAGAGTTCCTATTCTGTTCAATTACCTAGTCTATGCTATCCTTATAATACCTACTTGTAACAAATAAAGTTTTGCAAAAAAAATTGAGCACAACTCTGCAAATCTACTTCTAATTTTCCTCAGAGAAAGAGATAGTTCCACAAGAAAACTAGAAATAGAGCGAGATTCAATGGAAATATAAAAAAGAGAAAAAGAAAGCAGATTTGTGTAAAGATCTCAAATGTTTAAACAAGGTAAAATAATACAAGTAAACACTTCACAATAAAGCTATCCAAAATTCAATAACTTTGAATTGTCCAAACTTCCAAGGCTCAAATAAGCAATTTCTTCAAGACAATCCTACTATGCTATCCAAAAAATTGTTGCATAAACTATCACGTACAAGACTCTATTTTGGCTAGATAATGGATGTCAAAAATTGCATTCAATAGAACCTTCAAAAGACTTGACAATTTCTGATTGAAATACCACGAAGATTCACTTTAAAGATAAAAGCAGCTATTCTGGTCCTATCAAAATACCAAAGATTTTCTGAACCCTCTTAACTATTGAATCATTCAACGTCTTGACTACATGCAAAGGCTCTCTTACAACAATCTCAATAGTGGTTCTTATACATTGCACAATAATAAAATTCACTACTAAAATGCTCTTAAGGCTTTCAAACACAAGCTCTTCTATGGAAAAATTTTAATAGAAATTTTCTATCATGCAACAAGAACAATAAGAGCAATCTAAAAATCCTAAAATTACTTGCCAAGCATGATACTATCTAAACTACTAGCTAAAAAATTTAAAGAAAATAAAAAATAAACATAACTCACAAGACTATGACAAAGAGGTCGAAATGTTGTTTTTAGCAAGTCATCTTACAAGCAATCTTTCACAATGTCTTCTTTTCAATCTTCCTCCAAGACCCCAAGTGAGACCTCTAGTGTGTCCTTTTTTCCTTCCTACACTTGAAGCCCTTTTATAGGGTCTCATAGGTAGTTAAGTAAGTTACAAAAATTTTGGGTGGTTATAACCACCATAGAGATAAAAAAGCTGCAGTTGACAAGTGTCCCATTTAGTTGCCAAGTCGCCCATTTAGTTGCCAAGTGGTCACCATGGAGATAAAAAAGTTGTAGTTGACAAGTGGCCTTTGTAGTTGCAACCAANATCCCCAGCAGCTTATCAGCGAAAAGGAGGATGCCGCTAACAACTTTGCTCGTGGTCATTACACCATTGACAAAGAGATTGTGGATCTATGCCTGGACCATATTAGAAAGTTGGCTAACAATTGCACCGGTCTTCAGGGTTTCCTGGTTTTCAATGCCGTAGGTGGAGGAACTGGATCTGGGCTCAACACACGGCAACATTACCAAACACAGCGGTAGTGCATTCGCAAAGTTAAGAACACTAACTACTCCAAACCTGCTGTCTTGTTCGAGCTTTCCATTGCCAGGCATGCTCAAGCGCATGCTCTTCATTACTTACAACCACAAGCATTGGGCCAAGATCATCAATGAAATCATTGAAATTATCGTTCGATGCTAACGCCGTGTGAGATGGAATAACCAACAGAATCGGTGCAACTAAACGGAATTAGCAACAGCATCAATAGCATCGAAGATGGAGGAGGCGCAACNCGTTTAGTTGCACCGATTCTGTTGGTTATTCCATCTCACACGGCGTTAGCATCGAACGATAATTTCAATGATTTCATTGATGATCTTGGCCCAATGCTTGTGGTTGTAAGTAATGAAGAGCATGCGCTTGAGCATGCCTGGCAATGGAAAGCTCGAACAAGACAGCAGGTTTGGAGTAGTTAGTGTTCTTAACTTTGCGAATGCACTACCGCTGTGTTTGGTAATGTTGCCGTGTGTTGAGCCCAGATCCAGTTCCTCCACCTACGGCATTGAAAACCAGGAAACCCTGAAGACCGGTGCAATTGTTAGCCAACTTTCTAATATGGTCCAGGCATAGATCCACAATCTCTTTGTCAATGGTGTAATGACCACGAGCAAAGTTGTTAGCGGCATCCTCCTTTTCGCTGATAAGCTGCTGGGGATGAAACAGTTGGCGGTAAGTTCCAATCCTAACCTCTTCAATGATAGTAGGCTCCAGATCCATGAAAATTGCACGAGGAACGTGTTTCCCCACTCTAGTCTTGCTAAACAAGGTTTTAATGCATCATAGCCTCCTCTGATTGTTTTGTCACTCAGCATTTGCCCATCAGGCTGGATGCCATGCTCGAGGTAGTAGAGTTCCCAACAAGCATTGCCGACCTAGATATCAGCCTGACTGATTTGGATGCTCCAAGTAATGACCATTAATGAAATATCTTCTACCGGACATACCGACGTAGACAGTCCTGAATCCAGGCAAAGCCTCATCCATGATATTGTCTGCATGAACCAAACAAGACAACCTATCACAGGAGCTCAGAATATCATTGCAGCTGCCATTGCACTCATCGACTGCTTGATATTCTTCTTGTTCTGGGTCATGGTCATGGATGAGATTGCTGTATGATCTTAAGGTGTGCTTGATTCGCATCCTTATTCGGTGTCAAGTTTAGTTTGTTGTTTGGAAATACAATCCTCTTACATTAACTTCCCATTTCATCTGTATAGATATAAACTTGATGGTCGTATTCAATGCACCAATCTATCTTTTGAAGGGTACTATGGTAATCCATTGGTTGTCACTTGTACGTGAAAGCGTTTGCAAGGATACATCAGCTTCACTTTTTAACATTTCTGAAAGAGAGCATTGCACCCTCTTACTACCATTAATCCTCATTCCAATTGTAATATCGATGGTAACCAGAAAGTCAGCAACGCATAAGTACATCGCATAGCTCTTGTTCCCAACAATGCATTTACATGCAAGGCCATCATTTCTCCCTAAAACGAAATCATATGAGATTTTGAAACTCTCTTACCCTTTTATTCTAGCCTCGTAAATCATCACAGCAGAGAAGTGCATTCCTTAGTTTGACAAATAAAAGATGTTGTTGCACAGAGTGATACATTTACCATGTAGTATTCTGTCAGGACATGTCACACAATTGTGTTGAAGTGACAACAATGGATAGAGTAATTGCGAGGATCTTTTAATTAAACCTTTGCATGATCCATCACGTTCGTGTATCTGTTTTTAGTGCAGCATTGAGCTGTGCGCTATTGCCTCCACTCGAATAGACTAGACAGGTCCATCAATATACACTGTAGTGGTGGGATTTTACTATTTTAGAAAGCGCATAGGCTGAGGTAGACCCAAGAGAGCAGTGTCAAAATATTTGCACTTACCACGTAGCTTCTCCTGATTGGTATGCTAGTGTGCCTCGGATTTACCTTTTTGTAAACTCCTGTGATAGAAGTCATAGAACATAGGTGGGCTCATGAGCTTGTCTGCTCATGACCTCATGCCTCATAAATCCAGTATCGGGGAGGAAGAGGTCACCCTGCCCTCACACAATAACAATCATATACATAGTTTTGTGAGGACTAGCTGCTCTCCTTATCTGTGTCTAACTATTGTATAGTTTTTAGCTTGGTCATAAATCACCGATTTATCGATTAGTTGCAGACTTAGAAATTTTGCCAACCCAAGCTGAGTCAGTATGACTTCAATAGATTTAGGTATCATTTCTACGCTTTTTGTTATACACTTCATATACAGGGCACATGAACAAATAGCTTTATGAAGACTACTGAAATTTTCAATGACCAATTTATTATGAATTGCAGTTACTTAGATTCTTCATTTCTTTCCTCTGCAATTTTTTTTCATGCCAACCTATTCCATGAAATGGCCAGAATGTGCCAATGATTATATGTAATAAAAAATTATAAGAATTGTTGTACTAATTGTTGTAATAAGAATTGTATGCAGAGTATTATAGTGGGTGATATTAGGAGGACTTGGTAAAAGATGTCCATAATGAGTGTTAATAAAAGAAGGTCATACATTATGCATGAATTTAAATCAAATCATGTTATCAATAATGGAAGTCATCTATTGAAGACAATGAAATATTTTGGGATTAAGATTTGTAAGAAGGCTTGGCATACAATTCATGGGATTCCAAGTAGTACATTCTAAAATCAGTTATGTAATTTCAAGGATGGACATATAAACCAATTAAAATGCAGCCTATGATTATGAGTTAATTCATTTTATTAAAAAATTACCTTAACCCTAGATTAGCTAATCTGGGATTTCCATTAATTAGCAAAAGTAAATTATCAAAGATTTTCAACAAATATTATCCAAATGTAAATTTTAGTACAAAACATGATTTCTCAATTAGTAGAACTTGTCATAAGTGAAATAAAAGAAGGAAATGCATGAAGGAATCTTTGGAAGAAGATAGAATTTAAAGGAAGCTTAAAAATCATTATGATTATTGATGAATGATCAATAATATAGGTTACGTTGATAAATAACCATTTGATGTAGCCCCTTCGACATATCCCTATTAATGCATCATAGGATGCATTGATATAGGTATGTTGATGCTAATGTAGTCATTACCTATATCAATGCACATACCCCTCATATTTATGACACCTTTCGGTCTTAGCCATAGCTAGATTCTTGTAATTTCTTCCTTTGAGAGTTAGAATATTTTCCCTATGAATGCCCACAACATGGATTTTTGGCAACTTTCAATCTTAGGCTTAGCTAGTTTCTTGTAGTTTCTTGCTTTGAAAGTTAGAATATTTTTCCTATGAGTGTCCATAGCATAGATTTATGAGACTGTATGGCATTTTATTTAAGTGTCCATGTACCTAGACATATTTGCATGGATGGTAATAAAATTGAGATCTCCTATATCCATTGCAACACTTAGACTAGCTTAATCATACTTTCCCATACTTTACTTTACATGAAATTTACTTTCTTATTCTTAATTAATTAATATTATCATTCATAAGCAATGTGAGAATGACCATTTCAAGCATAACATATTAACGATTGCAAATTCCAATAGTGAGTACTTAGTGCGCCTAGTCGTATACACTTGGTAACCTAGCAACGTTAATATAGGTTCAGGATATCTATAGAAAATGGGAACAAATACTCCATGTTAGGATAGCTAGTTAATGAATAAATTAATTAGTAAATTAATTTAATTATTAAATATTTATTTAATCATCTAGAAAATAGAAGAAAAATAAAGAAAACATAAAAATATATTTCTTATGCCTCAACCACACTTAACCATACACACATATACACACAAGTGTGAATTGAGAAGATACTGACTTACAACAACATAATTCACCATTTAGGCATATCAATCACGTAGGTAAATAAGTCCATGAAATTTAACTAGATACATGTAAATGCTTGTGATTCATATGGTTGGATGTAGAAACTACCCATTGCTCATCATTGGCATCTTTGTCAAGGACTTAGTTAGTTAAGTATGCTAAATATTGCTAAATAATAAATCCATATAAAATTGTTGTAAGGAAAATATTACAAGTCATCTTTCATATAAAATAATAATAATAAAATTATCTCAATGCACACCTTATACATATTACTAAGATGGTTTTTTCTCATAGGAATGAATCTCCATCACATGTTGATGATTCCAATAAACAATAGGATAGGACTAGAAGGACTATCAATAAGAAGTCTTAATAACTTAAGGTGTCCTATGCACATATAGATCTCTTCTATCAAGATTTCATCTTCATTCTTCATCAAGATAAATAGTTGTGCTGGAGGAACATGGATGGAAATATTTTATTACCTCCTAATTGGTCTATTCCTGCCATTCTCATGGTCAATCTCATAATGCTAGGCATTAAATCATTAAGCCTAGAGTATGAAGTGATAGACCATATCTATAGGGACTATATGCCTTCATAAGCATAACTCTAAAAGAATTGATACATGGAGGCACATCATGAAGCCTACAAGGATAAAAGGATTCTAACATAATTGTTTTTGCAATTGTAGAAAGAGGATCCTAATTTCTTCTCAAGTTTATCTCAATATATAGATTCTCATCCTCTTGTTGAGGATGATATCCTTCACTAATGGTTGCAATCAACCTTGGAAAATAACCAAGATGAGGGAAGGACAAATTCCAAGGCTCAAAGAACATTAAAAAATAGATTGCCTAGTTGTTCATCCAAAGACAAGAAGAAAGAAGAAGATAAGAAGAAAGACCAAGCCAAGGACCATAGGAGAAGGACTAGTAGGCACCATTCTCCTAGTCCTTCACCTTCACCATCCTTCTCAAAAACAAAGTTTGACATAAGGAGTTGTGGTCAAGATAGAAGGAGGAGTGATCAAGATATGAATGGAGATCATAGCAAATCCCATCGTGATGACAGGAACCATGAGTGTAGACAACCATAAGAGGAAGAGGAGCATCACCAGGAGAGGAGGCACAGTAGGTCTTATCATAAGAGGCGTGGCCATGATAGTGGCCACCATGAATGCAATAACTATTATGAGCCATTACTAGCTATCAAAAACATGTTTAATATTTTAGAATTAGTTAGAATTTCCACTAGGCATTAGAAAGATAATAAGATTAAAAGGCTTAATATGAATAATATCCCTAAATTTACAGGAAGATATAATGCTAATCCTCAACATCATCTGCAAGCTTTCCATGATACCAGTGCCTTACAAAACATTGAGAATGAGTGGAAGAAGCTAAAACTATTTTCAAGGATACTCATCAAGAAAGCGAAAAGTTGGTATCAATCCTTGGCACCAAAATTCATTTGTAGGTGAAGTACCATGTTAGAGCTATATAACAAGTACCAAAAGTACTCTTGAGTGTCCAACTTAAGGAAACAAATCCAAGGATAGAAGTAAGGTAATAATGAATCCTTGGATGCAACCTTAGATAGGTACTACTCCCTCATGCACTAAATGTCCAGGAAATGGATTTTCTCAAAGGGAGCAGCTTCGTTACATTGTAGATAGACTCCTAGACAAAAACAGAGAAGCTCTTAGGGTCTATGCCCAAGGGATACTTTTGGAGATGAGAGCCTATCATATCCAAAGACTAATTAATTAGGTGAAAAAGAAAGAAGAAGAGTTGAAGAAGAAAGAAAGTGCAGAGGAGTATAATAGGAATCCATCCATTCACAAAAGGGAGATGTGTTTCTGTGATTCAGAGGAACAAGCACAACTAGATAAAGTGGTGCAAAGGAAAACCTTATCAATCTAGAAATTTTTTACCAAAATATTGGCTAAAGTAGATAAAATGTAGAAATTCTTAGATGTAAAGTTCCAAACTGCTCTCAAAATAGTTGAGAAGAAGATGAAGTAAGGAAGTAGAGATAGAGATAGAAGGAGATGGAAGGATACAAAAATAAAACATTATCAATAGAAAGGTAAGGCTACAATAGTTAAGGAATTTACAAGTTTAGAAATAGATAATAACAAATGTGAAATTTACCAATATGAACATACTAAAGGATGTTGTCCTATAGTGTTACATTTGCAAGAATTTGGGGCATATACATGGAATCAAAAATTGGAAAGGAAGCAACCACCTAGTAGATTTCCTTATCCATAAGGTAATTATAGGTAATAGTTCCACTTAACATAGTACTATCCAAGTGGAGCACCACCTCAACCTCAGAAGTAGTAGTAGTAATGGCAAAACTCATAGTTGTGAGGGATGCCACCACTATGACAACAATATCCTTATAGGAAACCAAACCCATATGGATATTATGTTAAATAAATTGTATCTCCTCATGGCTCTACAAGTTACACTCCTTTAACTCATTACTACTATCCTCTAAAATATCATTGAAACCCCACTCCAAGAGCTGAGTCTCCATTCACTTGTCCTCCTTCGTATCCATCACCTCATCTTGCATCTTCTAACACCACTCCCTTGCCACATGCCCAACTAATATAATGGAAAATTCCACCACAACCAGAATAATGAAATGCCCTGATGGAAGTACACTTACAACTGGATGATCATTTAAGTGGCTTTAAGCACAAGCCTTGCAAATGGGCTTTCTTCAAGCCAAATAGTTTACAAAAGCCCTCATAAACATTCATGGTTGCTAGTCCTTCATTAATTGCTTTTGGAAATACACTAAGCCTCCTTCAAACTAAATGTTATTTAATTTTATTATCATCATGTTGACCCATGCAATCATAAATTAGATTAAAATAGGCCATCTTCCTACGAAATGAGCTGATCCTAAGAGTCCCCTCATCTATATGTAGATCATAGGAAACAATCCATGCAAGGCTCTACTAGATTTAGGTTCTAGGATGAACTAAATTTCTTAGGAGATGGATAAAACCTAAAATCTACCTCCACTTAAGAAATGCAACATCAAATTTGAGCTTGTGGTTCAGTTCATCATTGTTCCTCTATAATTGATGGAGGACATTGTGACCACCGTATGCAATTGATCATACCTAGCAAATTTCCTAGTGATCCATGTGGACAATTGCAAAGGAAACTTTCCTATTATTATGGGAAGAGCTTAGATTAGTACCATTGACAACAAGATGGGGATCAAAGACCTTTCCTTTGAAATCTCCAAGGAAAACAAGTTTGGAAACCTAGAGAAGAAGTGAGTTTCATGCATCACATATAGTGATACAAGGTGTTATTATGTGTGAAAAATATGGGTCATGAAAAACACATCCATTCCATCATGCAATCAATGTGCCAAAACATTAAATATTCAAAGGTACATGTATGCAGTAGCCATAAAATAGGAAGATACTTAGTGGTTGACCACATATGATAATTCTGAATTCACAATATGCATAGAACCAGTGAAGCTTCTTAAAAGTAATTACATAGCTAACATGGATGGAATGGAGTAGATACATAACCAACTCTTCCACAAAAACATAGAGATGGATTAAGGAAAGTTAGAAATCCCTGATGATTTCAAATAGGAGCACCTTAAACTTAAGGCCTTACGAGCAGCATTAGAATATGCTTTTCTTAATAATGACAAGCTAGTAATAATCAATGTCAATCATGCCCAAAAATAGAAAAAGAAGCTACTAAAATTAGTGAACAAACAACCAACATCCTTTGCATGGTCATATCATGAGCTAGCAAGGATAGATCCATAGATATTCCACCATCACATCTATATAGATCTCTCTATCAAGCCGAAAATGTAGCTACAGAGGAGATTCAATCCAAAACTTAAGTAGGATGATGTGAAACAACTTCTTAAGAAAGGATTCATCTATCCTATAGCAAATAGTGAGTAGGTAAGCCCACTAGTGATTGTGCCAAAAAAAGGAGGAAAATGAAGGATTTGTATAGACTTTAGGCTATTGAATATGGCAGCATTTAAAGATCATTTTTCATTGTCATTTGTGAACCAAGTGCTAGAAACAATTGTAAGATATATCTACTAAAGCTTTTTGGATGGTTATAGTGGTTATAACCAAATTTAGATAACCCCAAAGAATAAGGTGAAAACAACCTTCACAAGTTCTTGGGAAACTTTTACATATAAGAAGATGACCTTTTACCTTTGCAATGCCCCTACAACTTTCCAATGTCTAGTACTCAGTATTTTTTAGCAGCAAATTGGTAGTGGTATAGAAGTCTTCATGAATAACTTCTCCAACTATGGCACTAATTTTGAATAAGCCTTGGACCAACTATAGTAGGTGCTAAAATGCTTTGTGAAGAAAAACATATGGCTCAATTGGTAAAAATCCACTTGAGGATCTAAGAAGATAGTGTATTGGAACACCAATTTTTTTTAAAAAAAGATACAAGCAGACCTAGAAAAAGTATAGGTTGTCCAAGAAGTTACTAGACAACCTCAAACTATAAAAGATATGAGGTCATTCCTTGGCCATACTAATTATTATAGGTGCTTCATCAAGAATTTATCCAAAATTACCAAACTACTAGAAAAGCTTACAAAAAGAGATACACCTTTCGACTAGACCAAGGAGTGCGAAAAAGCATTCTAGCAGTTAAAACAAAATCTTGTAGAACCTCCCATTCTACTTGCTCTTGATTGGCCCAGGCCATTTCACATAATGAAAAATGCATTTGGCTATGCATTGGTAGCACTACTAATATAATTGGATGATTAGAAATGTTCTTACTACATCTATTATGTAAGAAAAATCATTATGGGTGAAAAACTAAACTACATCACCACTAAGAAGGAGGCCACTGTGGTGGTGTATGCCTTAAAAAAAATTAAAACACTGTGTACTTGGATGTTAAATTTTCATGCACACTGATCATAGTGTCATCCATTTCCTGATGAACAAGCTGGTAGTTAGTCCTTGTGTCGTATGGTGGCTAGTAATTTTACAAGCATTTAATCTTACCACGGTGGACAAGAAGAGAATCAAGAATGTAGTTTCTAATCACTTATCTTTATTATGAAGGAACAAAAAAGATAATAAGGAGCCTTTATCTAGTCAATTTCTAGATGAACTCCTCTTTGCTAAATCCATTGGAGTTCAAGATCCAAGGGATAAAAATTAGTATGATGAATTCATCTCCTATCTTATCACACAAGAGACCCCAACTAGATGGGATAATGAGAAGAAATAAAATTTTTTTCACTAGGTTAAGCATTACATGGATATCCAAGGTAACTAATATTAGGTTTGTGTCAAAGGCCTAGTTTGATGGTGTAAGCCTGATAATGATCAATTATGCATCCTCTAAGATGCTCATGAGAGTCCTTGCAGGGACCATTACGTAGGAAGGAGGACTGCTACAAAGACCCTCATGGTAGGATACTTCTAGTTGATGATCTTTAGGGATGTCCACCATTTCTCCTATTCATGCAAGCATTGTCAAAGGGATGGAGAAATAATAGTATAAATGGAAGGACCTTAATAATGGATCTAACCACTCAAGCCTTTTGACCTCTCAGGCATTAACTTCATAGGATCTAGCACTCTTATGTCAAATGAGAAGGCTTACATCATTAATACTGTTAACTAATGTACCAAGTGGGCTGAAGCTGTAGTTGTATTAGACTATACATCCACCACTATAGCTCACTTTGTCCAAAAATAGGTGATAAATAGGTTTTATGTGCTTGGAACCCTTATTTTTTTATAATGGAATCCACTTTACAAGGTATACTTTTTGAAAACTAATGCAACGCTTAGGATGTAACATAAACTTACAATCCCATATCACCCCAAGCTAATGGTCAAGCTGAAGTTACCAATAAGGAGATAACTAGGATACTAACATGAATGATTAGTAGATATAGGAAGGACTACAATACTAAACTCAATGATGCTCTTTAGGCATATTGTTCAACTTGGAAGCTTCCTATAGGCTATTCTCCCTATGAGCTAGTGTACAGAAAGTTACCAAAACGTCCAATCTAATTTAAACTCCATACACTTGCAATGACCTATGAGCTTGACCTTGCTATTATTCTAGCACGAAAAGAATGACTAATGATACTTAATGTGCTAGATAAGAATGGACAAGTAGTCGTGATGATGAATGAAGTGCATAAGGCACATTGCAAAAAACTCTCATGATGCATAGATAAGAAGAGTTAAATTCTAAATTAATGATAAGGTTATTTACTGGTATCCCATAATGTGCCACTATGTACTAAGTTTCAAGTGCTATGAAAATGACCTTACATCAGTTATTCAACTTTTCCTTCTAGAGCCATGACAATATACCATCCATTGAGCACTTACAAACATTTGTTTATCAACATATAATAAGTTGAGCCACTCCTAGAACCTAGAGTAACCAACAACATTGATACCTTTGCACTAGAATAGGCTCACTCTATTTTTTAGATCTCCTTCTCTCAACATGGTTGTGGGGGAGATGGCTAGCCATACTAATGACTTGTTGAGGCTAATCTATTTTTCACCTTTTTTTTACACTATTCTTTATATGTTTTTCATTTTCTTAAATATTTTCTTTATTATTTTATATATTTTTTTCTTTTCTTTTTCTTTTCCCTTAACTACTTTCATATAGTTTTATTGGAAGTCTTTGATTTTATTATTGCTACTACAATTTTGGAAATTTTTTTAAAGAAAACTATCATTATTATGATTGATTAGTCAAAAGGTTTATTTTTATCTTTGGATTATGTTCTTTAATAATAATCTATTAATTTTATGGTGGTATCACGCAATGAATTCATGACATCCATACATTTCATCTGTTCAATAGGAAATTAATATCCTGGAAGCACAAGGTTCTTTCACATTAAAACTTACATTTTAAAAATTAATTAATGATCTTGATACTTAAAGAACTATTAAAGGATCAAGTGGAAATGGAAAAGGATATTATCTCAAGGAGTTTTGATATAGGTTCCCTCAACATCATTCTTAAGTTATATAAAAATCCACTAGTATATCATCACTCCTACCATTGATCATAAAAGGAAGTATGGTGTGGTTTCTATGGAAAAAAAAACATATTAATTCAAAGCACACACCTTAGACTTAATAATGGACTACAAGCACTAGTTATGAGGTTGGAAAGATAGGTTATCCATGCTTGAAGGCACCTTTCTAGCTAAGGCCCTCTCCACTTCTTCTCTTTTCTACTTCTCTTGGAATGATGGTTGTCCTTTGGAGTTGTCCTAGACTTTCTCAATGCAAGTTCACTAAAAGAGGAATGGACATGGTTTCAACTTATAAAGAATTGATATCAAATCATCTTAATCATAATTTTCACCAAGAAACTTGTGTAACTAATATGTGGATTATCTCTGCCACATCCTATCTCTACCATTCATTCATCTCATGATCTACCATATCACTGCCTTATGCCATAGGAAATTTCTCAGTTTTATTCCTAGATCACATAACCCTTGGACAATTTCTTCCTTTGATATGGAATTTAACTTAACTCAATCATTCATCATCCTTATGGCCCATGAACTTCTTACAATGAAGGTATGCAAAGGCATGGGAGGCCTATGGCTACTTTGGGAACAACCCACTTATATCCCTTTGATCTAACTTACATTAAATTCCCTAACAATAGGTTACTTACTTAATCAATCAACCTAATAGCTTTCAAACTTCTAATTTTTCTCTATTTAACATCATAAATCTGTCTAAATCCACTCAAATTCTTCTCCTCGGATACATCTATCCTCTTCTATGTTATGATCATTATTCTTCATCTTTCTAGCTTCCATTGGGCTCTTGTTTCATTTCAGAACTCATATAGAATTCCTCCATTTCTCAATGGAAAAAATTAATAACAACTACATCAATAAATCCCCATTGATGCAATGGGATGAGTAAATGTAGCTTCATTAACATAGCCCCAGTATAAAAAGTCTATCTATAGAAATGACACTTAGCTCATTTTTCACCATTTTCCAAAAGCACTAGAGGAGATTTTACAATTTTTCAGAGTCCACAAACCTTTCAAGCACTCTAACACATAAACCACTAACCTATTTTCACACATTCTTTAACCCTCAAGCTACCAGAGATATGATTTATGTCATGGAGGGAACCCAAACCTTTGGTTTTTTCTCAAAAAATTTTTAAAAGTTTTTCTAACTCCCCATGGTTAATCCATTAAAAAATACTAAATTAATCACCATAAAGAGTTAAGACCAACAAACATACTCTGATAGCTAGGAATAAAATAATATTAAAATAATACACCTACTCAAGATCACAAACAAGCACCTAAATGATCAATCCTTAACATTGGATAACTAAACATTGTAATGGCCAAAAATGTCGATGGCTGGAACACCAAGGTCCATGAGTGCACAGCCTATCCCCAAATCCACACGAGGGCCTGCTAAAGGTGGAGATGGGGTGCCTTGAACAGTCTAGCCAATCAAACAGGGACTTATTAGATGCATTTGGGGGGGGGGGGGGGGGGGGGGGGGGGGGGGGGGGGGGGGGGTGTAGTGTGGTTAGCTAAAATGCTAATGCGAGATAATGTTAAGTGTGTAAGCAATGTTTGTGGTGTTAATAGTGTTTATAGTGTCAATGGTGTCAATTGTAGTCATAGGTTCCCGAAGGGGAATGAGCGTAGTCAAAATTTTTGGTGAAGTGGGTAGTGTCAATGTGTGTAGACTACTGCCCGAGCATAGTCTTAGATGAAACTATGCAATAAAATAGCAAAAAATGCAAGTAAAGTGTGAAAAATGCAAAGAAAGAGAGAGAGAAGTGAAACACCACCCTAAATGGGGTTGAGCATAGTTAACATAAAAAGGGGTTAGAAGATACATAGTGGACAATAGGCATAGTGGATAGTGTGATCATAGTCTCCAAGGTATCTAGTCACGAAGATCGACATTCTGCCGAGGTATCTACATCTACTAGGTTGGCCACCGTGGTGTAGCATTGGCTACGGTGTTTTTTTGGATTATGGGGGTTTGTGGTTGTATGCAACTTCACCTCTTCTTGGTTCACCAAAATGCCTTTAGTTCTCTCCCAAGCACTCCTTAGATTTGCAACTCTTCAATTTTCCAACCCTGAAAACTTTGAGAGCATGGGTATTTATAGGTCTAGGGTTAGTGAAAAATGTGGGATGGTTGCCATGTGGCAGAGGGAATAGTCGGGACTATGCTCAGTGTAGTCACTATTCATGTGGTGTACTAATGAGGCTAATGGTGTTACGCTTTGCTATGCTATGTCAAACTCTGTGAGACTATGAGACTAGACTATGTTACCAACTGCATGTGTGTGCACTGAGAAGACCACAAGGTACCTAAAAAATGTAAGCCAGAGACTATGCTCTCCATGCTCTTGCATGGGGTTGAGAATAGTTACAATTTTGGGGTAAAAGACAAGACAAAAATAAATTATTTTGCAAACTACTCTCACTAAAGGTGAGTTGACTGCATCCTAGAGCTAAGTCGAGCATCATTGGTGTGCTATGGAGGCCACTGAAGACTATTTTAGCTTACTATGCTCTCCGTGAGAGGCTGACTATGCTCTAGGTTGGGGGAGAGTGTAGTCCTAGGACTTAGAAAAATTTGTGAAAAGTGGCCTTCTGCTGACTACACTCTTCATGAGAGGTTGACTACTCTCTCAACTAGGGTTGAGTGTAGTCTCGACACTTAGCAAAATTTGCAAAAACTAGCTTTCTGTTGACTATGCTCTCCACAAGAGGCTAACTACACTCTCAATTGGGGTTGAGTGTAGTCTCGACACTTAGCAAAATTTGTAAAAACTAGCCTTCTACTAAGTACACTCTCCATAAGAGGCTAACTATGCTCTCCACGAGAGGTTGACTACACTCCCAGTTGGGAAGAGCATAGTGTCAACACTTAGAAAAAATTTGCAAAACTAGCCTTCTTTCTAACTATGCTTTCAACTAGGGTTGAGCATAGTCTTACCACTTAGAAGAAATTTGCAAAAACTAGCCTTCATGTTGACTATGCTCTCTACGAGAGGCTAACTACACTCTCAACTAGGTTTGAGCGTAGTCTCAACACTTAGCGAAAACTACAAAAAAATGGCCTTCATGTTGACTACGCTCTCAATAAGAGGTTAACTATGCTCTCAACTAGGTATGAGCATAGTCTCAACACTTAAAAAAAATTATAGTCATGATGCCATAGTCTAGATTTGGTGGTGTTTCATTGGCCTCTCTTTGTTGACATCTGAAGGGATAGCCTAAGAGATGTTGATAAAGAACAAAAAAACACCACAACAGACTTGGCACCAACATTGCTCTTTGGTAGCTAATTAGATGTTATAGGACTGTGCTGAAGAGTGTTGTGGATAGTGGTATGCTAGATAGTAGGTAAGAAGTGGAAGTAAAAGGTGTAGGTGATCTACTGGGGATAAAAGGAAAGATAAGATGCAAATGAGATGTTATGATGCAAGGGCATCATGGTTGATGGTGACCATGACACCAAAGTGACTTGCCTTTGAAATCATTAACCTCTTGTCAGAGTGCTTGTGAGAGAGTCAAGGTGTAGGTTCAAGGCTAGGGTAACTATGAAATTACTTTGCTACTAGGTTGCTTGGGGACATACTTTTTTCCTTTACTTTTTTTGATGGGGTGAACCTTCTTTGGGCTCTACATGTCACTAGATGCTTACTGCAAGGTGCTTTCCATCAAGTGGTTGTATGTCATTAGATGGGGTTTGCTTTGTTGTTTGCAAAACTGCTTTGCATCTGTATGATAGGTGTTTCCTATCTAAGATGACTTATGTTACATATGCCTAGGCTTTGATCAGCTAACTGAGGCTTCCCACAAGATAACTTATGTTACATCCACCTTGGGTTCTATGGTTTTACTTGAAGAGGATGCCATATGGTCATAGCACATGAGCATCAAAAATGGTTACAATCTATGTGATGCAGGAAATTAAAGGGTATTGCTCTAATGGGATAATGGGGATATGCACTATTGAGAGGTTTAAATAGTTTAATCATGCACATTAGAGTGATGTGGCAACTTGCTGCTATGATGAGATGCATCTTTGAATGATTGCTTGGGGCTTCATCCTACAAACACAACTCCAAGAAGATAAGAAAGCCACACAAGGCATAAATGCAAATAGACTCTAGGTGATAGAATGTAGAAGGCCACATGAGTGAAATTGGTTGCATAGGTTGCAAGTACTTTATTTTGGAACTATACTATCCTTGCTCACTTGGTGTAGGAGAGTTATAGTATGCTCACTCGCTTGCTTGCAAAAGGATGAAAAAAGTTATTAATGACTGAACGCAAACCCAATTTAAGATCTTGGTAAACCATGGCTTTGCTAGTTTAAGGTCCTAGTAGACCATTGGGCCTAGTTTAAGGTCCTAGCAGACTATGCTATGTTAGTTTATAGTCCTAGAGAACTACTTTGTTCTAGTTTAACATCTTAGTGGATATGCTTTGCCATTTTAGAGTCATGACGGACTACTAGTTTAAAATCATGGTGGACTCCTAGTTTATAGTCTTAGAAAATAAGCAATGCAAGATTTAACGTTATAGCAAATAGCTGTGCCAGTTTAACATCAAGGGGAAGAGCTATGCTAGTTTAACATTGTAGTAGACAAATGCATACCTTGCTTCATTGATGTGCAGTGCTGCATGCTAAATGTAGTACAACTTTAGGTGCAAATGATTCATTGGATTGGCAAACTTGTTTCTGTCTTAATCAGCAAGCTTGAATGCTCTATTTTCATAGGCCTTAGTGACCAAGAAAGGCCCTTCCTAGTTGGCTAAGAATTTATCTACAGGTTTGCAAATGACCTTGAGGACTAGCTTCCCTCTCTTGATGAAGTGCTAATGCTAATTGTGATGATGCTTTTGTCATTACTTTTCTTGGTACCACTCAATGTGATCAAGTGTATGCATGCACTCTTCCTCTATTGAGTTAAGGTCTACAGTTCTCAAATCATTTTTCTAACCTTTGTGATGAAGTCTGAGAGGATTACTTGGAGTGATGGAACCTATAATTCAAATGGCAAAACTATTTTAGATTCATAGATGAGACTATAAGGCATCACACCTATTACTATTCAATGCATCATGCAGTAGGCCCAAAATGCATAGACTAGTTGCTCATACCATTGTCATTTGTTGTTTCTTAGCATCTTCTTGAGGAGGTTGATCATAACCTTGTTAGTGGCCTCTGCTTGGCCATTTGCCTAAGGGTAGTATAGCAATGAAAAGGAGTGCTTGATGCAAAAGTGCTCACAAAAGGCTTTGGTTTCGGTGCTACTAAACTATGGTTTATTATATGTTACTATGGTCATGGATAAGCTAAAATGGGTTACTATGTTGTCCAACATAAACTTACAACCTACTACGATGTCATGTTTCTAAGGGGAATAGCTTTGACCCACTTGGTGAAATATTCTGTTGCAATTATTATGAAGCTATGCCCTATGGAGGACTTAGGCATTATGGGTTGGATGATGTCCAGGCCCCAGTGTCGAAATAGCCATGTGATTTACATTGTGTGTAATTCATTTGGTGGAACGTGCATTAAATTGCTATGTCGCTGATAAGTATCCCACATTTTGACTTCCTAGACATAATTGCTCCTTGTGCAAGGCCAATAGTAACCTAGCTGTCTGATTCTTGCTACCATTTCCCTAGGTGCTATGTGACCTTTGCATAGTCCTTCGTGAACTTTCTCAATGATTGCTTTTGCTTCACTTTCACTTACACAAGGTAGCAATATGCCATCGTAGGATTTGCAACATAACATGTTATCATCCATGCTGACATACTATAGTGAACATTTGCATACTACATCCTTTTAAGTAGTAGTTAAGTGTTGCAAGGGCTCACCTTGTAGAAGGTACATCTTGATGTCATCGTACTATTACTTTTCATGGGTGGTGCTAACTATGGCTATGGATGCATCCTTGATGGTTTTCATGATAGGTGCAGTGCAATCCACCACCTAGGTGGGCAACATGTTGAACATGCTAGAAGCTATGCTAAGGGCTAATGTCGTAAGTGCATTAGCAATGGGATTTTCACTCTAGGGAACATGTTGGACATCAACAACTACAAAGTATTGGTGCAAGTGTTTTTCCAACTTGTAGTAAATTTGTAAATGTTATGCTTTGTAGGTGTAAACCTCTACTACCTAATTGATGACTAGTTGTGAATCACCTTAGATCACTATGAGTTGGATCCCTAGGTTGCGTGCTACAAGGATGTGTCGAAGGAGACCTTCATACTTCACCATATTGTTAGTGCAAAAAAATGCAAAATGATATGTGAAGGGTCATATCTCCTCAAAGGGAAATGTGATAATAGAAGTGGTGCTAACCCCTCAAGAGGTTGAAGCTCCATCAAAATGTAGGAGTGCATTATAGTTGTTAAGCACTTGGTTAATACTGCTTACATGCTCATTCAGGAATTTAGGGTCTATGGTAGCTTGATCATCTACTGGTGAACCTATGAGTTGTGTGGCTATTGCTTGACCTTTCATTAAGGCTTTTGCAACATAATTCAAGTCAAACTCAACTATTATTACTTTCCATTATGCAATGCAACTTCTTTCATAGATATTCATTGTTCTAGCTTGGAGTACATTGTTCTTGCAAATGATGTTAACTTGGCTACAGAAGAGGTAATGCCTTCACTTCTTTAGTGGGTAGACTAGGGCAAGGCAATACTTCTTCACATTGTTGTATCTCATTTTGTGGGCTACTAATTCATGAATTAGATAGTAGACCAGGACCTCTACACCATCATCTTTCTTTTGGCAAAGTAGGGAAGTGATGGATGTGTCAAAAGTGGTGAGGTAGATGTAAAAAGACTTATCTCCTTGCAGAGGGTAAACCATAGGAAGTTGTGCTAGCTCTTACTTAATGTTATCGAACACTCTCTAGCACTGAGTTGTCCACTCAAAGTGAGCTTCTTTCTTGAGTAATGTTGCATTGGTTGTAGCTTGTTGGTTAACCGGGTAATAAACTTGTGTATGAATTGTATTATACCTTGCAGCCCTCGTAGCTCCTTAAGGTTAGCTGGTGGTGCTAAGTTGGTTATGGCCTTAACCTTGTTGGGATCTATGCATATGCCTACTTCAAATACTATAAAGCTAATCATCCTACCTATTCTAATGTCAAAAACACACTTCTTGGGATTTAGCCTAAGCTTGTGTTTTAGGCAATGTTTAAGCACCAATTCTAAGTCATTTGGTAGTTATGGTCCACTTTGGAGTTAACTGCAATATCATCTACATAGTCATTAAGCAAACTAAGCATGTAGTCGCTAAAGATATACATCATTACACATTGATATGTTGCTCCTACATTCTTTAGTCCAAAAGGCATCATTGTGTAGCAAAACATACCCCAAGGGGTCATGAAGGTTATATTAAGCTAGTGCTCAAGGTTCATCCTAATCTGGATCTAGCCAGAGAACCATCCATGAAGGACAACAAGGCATGTCCAACTGTGGTATCAATCAGTTGATCGATACTAGGCAATAAGAAGGTTTCCTTGTTTAGGTCTTGAAAGTCTATGCAAATGCATATGCTTTCATTTTTCTTAGGCATAACTGATGAGTGGCGAGGTACCCCTACACTCAACCATACAAAACGAGTGTAGCACGTGCGATCCAGTCGAACTCCACAGACTAAATTCCTAAACACCACGAGGAACACTTGGGGTTAATCGTTCGTTATCTTCCCAGACTTACTTGTTGTTGTCACGGTGTATGGTTAAGTAAGCCCGAGGTATATGATTTTTTTGGTATTTTTAGATTATCTCCTATGCTAATGGTGAAGGGTTGAGAGACTAAAACTAAATCTAACTACAATGCTAAGTCCTAGCGTCAGCATCCATTTCCACTTGCCGTACACACCCTGAACTGTGCAACTGTGGCTACCAAACGCTAATCATTACTGGGATTACCACACGTAATGCACGTGCTCGAAGCGGTCGTACTAAGGCACCTAACTAACCTAAGTGTGACAAGCAACCGATTCCTTGACTAGCCATACACATCCGTAGATGCTCGTAATCAAATCGTACTTGTCCCACGCTCTAGGAGGAAAGGGTGAGAGAATCTACTTGCAATGAGTAGCCGATTCCTTGGCTAGCCGTACACATTCGTCAATGCTCGTAACCAAGTCATACTCATGCCGCATTATTAGGAAAGTAGTAAATAACATTAATTAAACCTATCCATGCACTGCAAGGCTTATCCACAAAGCTCGTCTTTATTACCGTACACAACTTGCGTTCAAGTACAAAGCTGCTCGAATAAAGAACCGTTCACTTAGGGGACTCCTACTACAGGCACATGGAAAATATTCTATCTCTAGGGTGATCAATCCGCCAAAGCTTTGCTACTTTACACCTAGGATGTCGAATGAGGGGAGTGCCACCTCTTATTTATAGATTTGGCGATGGACCGCGATATCGCATACGCGATATCGCAGGAGATGCGATATCGCGTCGACCGCGATATCGTGGCTTGTGCATATTGCGTCTCATCATACCCCCATGACTGAATGAAAATTCATCCTTGAGTTCCTTACAGTGATATCGGGTAGGTATGGGATTGTTGAGGGAGATGGAACTAATGGAATGACATGTGAA
>MNCI01022150.1:54609-81627 GCA_015680685.1 Gnetum montanum | reverse complement strand
GTTAGAGGCCTATACATGTACCCATCCGCTTGTTGTTGCGAGAGTTTGTTTAGGCTCCTAGTTCTGAAAAAGGATCTCTTCTTTGTACAGTTGTCGCCAGAACTAGCACCCGGTTGGATATTTACATGCTAAATATTTACAGCTCTCGTGGCGTGACGTTGCTGCGGTTGGGTAGGTAATTCCCCTTGCATTGTTGGAACAGGTTGTATGGAAACTATAGGTGGAAGAGGTGCGGATGGATTAGGAGGATGGTGTGGGTATGGAGTGCCTTTCGAAGGAGAAGGTGTCCTTCAGAAGTACTCCTGAGCATGGTAGTGACGTTGAGGAGTAGTGTGACCCATAGAGTCACCTGGAGAAACTGGCTGCTGCACATAATAACCGTAAGGGTCAGGCTGCCGGTAAGGGTATTGATGTGTTGGCGGTAGCATCTCCCATGACTGTGGGAATTGCCACTGCTGGTGTTGTCCAATGGGTTGTGGAGGCATTCCACTTGGATAATATGTTAAGGGTTGGTGGAACTACCTTAGGTTACCTTGTGGATAAGGTAACCTTCGGGGTGTTTTCTGTTGATTAAGTCTTGGATTTAATGCATACACCCCAGACTCCTGCAGAGGTGAGATAATTAGGCAACATCCCTTAGGATGGTCATAGTAGCAGATCTTACAATAACTATCATTGTCTGAATCAGAATTTTCAGCCTCATCGGAGATAATAATTTTCCCCTTACCCTTGTTATGTGCAGGGTTGAAGTTTCTCCGCTTGATTTTGCCTTTGTCACTACCTTGTTCTACCTTAGACTCTTCTATGATTTTTAAGACTGTTTCTATTCTTGAGTCTAAGGAATCCCACATTTGGTCTACCTTAGCTGATACCTCGGTTGTTAACTTTTATATCAGTAAGGTTTTTCAATTCACCAACTCTTCGAGTGGTGACTCATCCTCCTCGTCATAGAATTTTACTCCCTTCTTGCGAAGGGAGGGATCGAGGTTGTATTCTTCTACACATTCCCTCTTACGTAGCTCGCCCTCTTCTTGCGCTACTTGTTCCAACAAACTTTCAACTTCATGGGCTCTCAGTTGGGAAAGTCTCCCTTGGGCATAAGTCCCAAGAGTTCTTCTCATTTCATTTCTTAGCCCATCCACGATGTGGTGAAGTTGATCCCGCTTAGCGTACCCATGGCCTGGGCAACAATGTAGCAGTGTATAGTAATGGGCCATGGCAGCATCCAAGGGTTCATAAGTACCTTGTTTCTAGCCTTGGATCTACTTACGCAAGTTGGACACTCTGGAGTACGTCTAATATTTGTTGTTGAATAGTTCAAGCATCGTACTCCACTTCTTGATGGTTTCCAGTTCTAAGCACCGGTACCAGCTCTCTGCTTCTTTGGTGAGTGTCCTTGGGAACAACTTAAGCTTTTGCCACTCATTATCTATGTTCTGCAAGGCACAGGCATCGTGGAATGCCTGTAAGTGATGTTGAGGATCAGCGTTGTATCCCCCTTCAAAATGTGGGATATTATTTATGTTCAAACGATTGATTCTGCTATCTTTTAGATGCCTTGTGGGGATCCTAACTACCTCTGTGATATCTAGCATGCTTCGGGTTGCAAGTAGGGGTTCATCATGATCATCTCTTTCATGACGTCTATGATGTCTTCGCGGTGGTTCCCTACTCTCCCTACGTCCTTGCCCTTATCCTAACTCCTCTTGACCTTCCTGTCGAGGTCTTTTATCTTCCTTTTTACTTTTACCCTCTCCGTTATGTTCATGGTGGTTACGCCTAGATGTGGAAGGAGAGTGTGAATGTTGAGATGAAGGAGAAGAGGAAGGGGATCCATCATTGTGGCGATGTTTCTTACCTTCTCTTTGGCTACTTCAGCCCTGATCATTGTAATGATCTAAGTGTCCATCCTTAGTGTGAGTGGTTGTTCCAGTCGTGAACAGTTGGCACTCACGGGGATCAGAGCCTATAGCATATACAGTTGATCGAAGGCCCTGGTGCCTAACCTCTTCACTATTGTGAGGAGGAGGAACATCGTTTTCTAAGAAACCCGTTATGAGGGGTTCCTCGTCTTCTATTTCACTAAGGACATGGGGGACCTTGCCTTTCAACAATGAATGTTGGCTCTCCTGCCTTTCGTCCTGAATACGTTGGTTATTTATGGGATGATAATCCCTTATGTCATAATCTTCCGCAATGTATTCAATGAATAGCTCTTGCATGACAATCTGTGCTAAGGCATAGAAAAGCATGTTAGGGACTGATCGATCCAGAGGTAACATGATGTTACCTTGCAAATCTCTCCACCACAGTTGTTCATCTTGGTGGAGAATAAAAGTAAAGTCAGGCACATACTCATCGGGATGAGTATATGTCACTTTAGATTGTTTAGGACATGGCTGGTCTAAGTTATGTGTATGATGTTGACTGTCTTCTGTGTTATCCTTAGGTGAGTTGATTTTGTGAGAAGAAGCCATCTTAATGGTGTGCTATTCACCGTTATCTTGTGTTCTTAATTAACTGATTAACCTAAAGGTTTGGTGACGCTCACAATGATGTGAAGGATTCCTAATGTTCTAGTTGGCGTAAAAACACTTAGTCCCCGGCAACGGCGCCAATGATGAGTGGCGAGGTACCCCTACACTCAACCATACGAAACGAGCGTAGCATGCACAATCCAGTCGAACTCCATAGACTAAATGTCTGAACACCACAAGGAACACTTGGGGTTAATCGTTCGTTGTCTTCCCAGACTTACTTGTTGTTGTCATGGTGTATGGTTAAGTAAGCCCGAGGTATATGATTTTTTTGGTATTTTCAGATTATCTCCTATGCTAACGGTAAAGGGTTGAGAGACTAAAACTAAATCTAACTACAATGCTAAGTCCTAGCATCAGCATCCATTCCCACTTGCCGTACACACCCTGAACTATGCAACTGTGGCTACCAAACGCTAATCGTTACTGGGATTACCACACGTAACGCACGTGCTCGAAGCAGTCATACTGAGGCACCTAACTAACCTAAGTGTGACAAGTAGCCGATTCCTTGACTAGCCGTACACATCTGTAGATGCTCGTAATCAAGTCGTACTTGTCCCACGCTCTAGGAGGAAAGGGTGAGAGAATCTACTCGCGATGAGTAGCTGATTCCTTGGCTAGCCGTACATGTTCGTCAACACTCGTAACCAAGTCGTACTCATGCCGCGTTACTAGGAAAGTAGTAAATAACATTAATGAAACCTATCCATGCACTACAAGGTTTATCCACAAAGCTCATCTTTATTGCCATACACAACTTGCATTCAGGTACAAAGCTGCTCGAATAAAGAACCGTTCACTTGGGGGACTCCTACTGCAGGCACATGGAAAATATTCTATCTCTAGGGTGATCAATCCGCCAGAGCTTCGCTACTTCACGCCTAGGATGTCGAATGAAGGGAGTGCTGCCTCTTATTTATAGATTTGGCGGTGGACCGCGATATCACGTATGCGATATCGCAGGGAACGACGCGATATCATGTACGCTTTATCACGGCTTGTGCATATTGCGTATCATCAATAACTATGATGTTGGAGACCTAGTTTGCATAGTTGACAACCTAGATGAAACCAGCTTTGTAAATCTTGGTGATCTCATCGCGAACTGCTAACACCACATTAGGTCTAACCTTACGCAATTTTTGTTTAACTAATGTAGGGATCGAGGATGATGTTATGTTGGACTAGTCAAGGATTTAAGGTCGGCATGTCCTTATATGACCATGCAAATGCTTTGATGTTATCATTAAGCAATTTAGTAATGTCTTGAGTGTGCTAGGATTTTTGTGAGAAGCTTAGTTTTAGCGTTTACACCTCACCATTATGCGTTGCCACAAGGATCTTGATAAGGGGATCCTCTATGACATCCCCTACCTCTAGGTCAATAGCCTTAACTAAATGGTTTAGCTAGTATAGTGGTGCTTCTACAAAGGCTATGTATTTGTTATAGGTTGTAGGCTCGAGGTCTACGCAATGAGGATCAATACATCACTTAATATCGTCATAGAGCCTTGTGAGGATGAAAGGTGAAAAGATCTGCTCATGCATAGCCATGTCATGTTCCTACAAAATTAACCAAAAAAATATGAAGTGGCACATATTTTGACAAAGTTAATATGCATGAATGGGAAAAAAAATCCAATGAAATTTTCTTAAGCATGCATGCAAGTTGCTATGGGAGGTAAACATGTTTGTGTCAATTTTAGGCCTCGACGGGCCATATGCACACCATTTTCAGGCCTCAGTAGGCCATGGATGTGTCAAACATGCCATTCCAATGAGGGCTGATCATGCTTGCAAGTGGAATTAACTTGTGCATTTGTAGGCAACAAAAATCATCTTTTCAAGCTCAATATGGTTGAATACGCTCTCCACTAGGCATTTGGTGGTGAGCATAGTCCCTAGTTGGTGGATCATTAAATGACCCCAGGAGGGTATATAGGCATAGTTTTAACATAGTAACTTGTCATTTTCTTTACCTTTAATGGAATGTTGAGAGCGTAGTCTTATTGCTACTTCTACCTTTGCTACAAGTGGAGAGCATAGTTCTAGGGAAGATGACACACTAGAGTACATGCCTTCACCCAGGGTTGGCAAACATTACTGAGGGGAAGAGAGCATTGAGCCACTTGTTGCAAGCATGTATGGAGAAAAGGAGGTTGTTCACATCAGCTACGTACACTGACTACACTCTCCCCCTTGCCTCCATTTTCTTGCTCATTATTTATTTTTCTTGGATTGAGAGTTTGGGAGTGTAGTCCTATGTGCTAGCTTGTGTGCCCTACCATGGCATGGCCACCATGACTATGCATCATCCATGGCATGGCATGATGGTGGGAAGGATTTTATCTATCTATCTATTTTTTGCTATTTTGGGACAGTGCAGGGTTGGGTCCTTAGGCATCGTGCTCTGTGGCACAGACGTGGGGGCCATGGCTACCATCATGTGTCATTTTTTTCATTTTTTTTTTATTGTCTAAGAGGCACAGGGGTTAGGGCCTAACACATTACACATCATGGCATGGCCATGGGGGCTATGGTCGCCATTGCACTCCATGTGACGTGTCCATGGTTACTATTGAGGTTTCAATGGTGGTAGAAGGGGACACTATAATGGGCACGACAAAGATAGGATTCTACTACTTTTTTTTATTTTTATTTTGTGTTGGTAGTGATGGGGGGCATGGCCTACCATGGCAGTGGAGGGCAAGGTGGGGCCCTAGCAAGCATGACGTGATAAGCACGACACCATGGGGAGGCTACGCTCTCCAGAGCCATGGGACTATGCTCTCTATGCATTGATAGAGTAGTTTGCTAAGTGTTTACTAAAATGACTATATTTGAAGGTCGTAGTGTTTTCCAAGTATTGCCAAAGTGTGTGTTTGCCAAAATGTCTTTTTTTTTTGAAACTATGCTCTCCACTAGGGTATTCCAGAGCTAGTAAAAATTTTAATAACTATGCACAATGCTAAACTTGCAAAACATAGTGCTAAACCTTTAAAAACTTAGTATTAATCTTGTAAAATGTGCTATGCCCCAATGAGTGCCAAGTGCATCAAACAAATTAATCAATGTCCTACACCTGTAGGGCCCTAGGATGTATTGTCAAAATTAGGCATTTTTACTAATTGATGTTAATAATCTATAATATGTATATTAAAATTTTGCATCTACGCATGTATACTAATGCTTTGCCTATTACTTGGTGATTACGAGGTATTGTTGAAACCCATTTTGATTGTGGTTGAGCTCGTGGGCATCCTGTGTTGCATAAGCAAACCTATCCCTAACAACCCTATGCCTAATTTATGAGTGGATCATTAGGCAATGTGGTTCCAGCTAGGAGACCAAGAGCTCCTAAAGCACCTATTTTAGTAGTTCAGTGTGATCATGTGGTCACACCTGGTGGTTGAAGCTGCGAGTGCTATCACTGAGACACTACTACCTAAGGCAAACCAAAACATTCTAAAGTTTATCTCAGATGAACCCGTTGCTAACATTGATGGGGTAGGAGGCTTAGGCAAAGGTCCTAGGGGTGTTTGATGGTTATCTAGAGTATGACATATGATAGGGCTTGCTTGTTATAACAAGAGAAACAACCTTTTTATCACATAGTGATTGCATACTTTGTTCTAAAGCTCACCTGGAACCATCTACTGCATCAAAGGGTAAGTGCTTCTATGGCTTATGTAGTGTTTTTTTGCTAATTGTTCATGTTAAATTGCTAATGATTCTATGGTTGATTTCTAGGTTAAAATTTGATGAAAAATGCCTACATTATGACCTATGGCCTTAACCTACATTGCCTTAGAGGTTTTCTCATCTAGCACGAGTGTTCGGGTAGCCAAGATTGAGTAGATGGGATGTGATCTAGAGACATATATCTCCCATCACCCGAAGGCATACAAGTAATGTAGGATCCATAACTAGTTAGATGAGGAGTGGGTTGCTGGTGAGATTAACTCTGAGGAGGTGTTTGTAGCATCACCCCCATATTGTAGTCCTTTTGTGCTAGGTACATACCTACATTTTGGCTCATGTGCTTGCATATGTGTCTTTCACTTTGCCCTATTTGCATGATGAAATGCTAACCTTCTTTTTCTTTACATTGCAATGGTGATTACCTTAGCTAAGATGATGGTGGTTACCATAGGTCACACAAAGGCCACCCTCATCATGAAATATGGGAATGTGGAAGGTGCATAGCATTGGCTATGCCATAGAGCACTAGAAACATTGATAGCTCGACTCATGCAGACTAGGTTAATGAAACTATTCATGGCCCTTAGCCTAAGTATCCCAATGGTTGAAATGGTTAGCATTATTAACTCCTTTAGTAGTGATGTTAGGAGGTTCATCACCCAGGTGCATGATGTGATGGTAGTGCTGGACCTCAATGAGACCTTCTTTGCTAATCTCTTTGGCATTCCTGCTAATGGCTCAACAATTGTCAATAAGAATAGTAGGGAGGTGGATAGCTGAGAGGAGATTGAGGATTGGTTGGGGGCCACTCAATCTCACAAGGCATATCAATCAAACATGTGTAGGTGCTTGAGGTGTGAGAGCTCTACCCACTGTTCCACGCTCATGCCTTTATGAAGCCACTCTCCCAAGGAAAGATCCTAGGGGTGGAATAGGCATAGGTGATAAAGGAGATGCTACTAGAGGGTACAAGATTTAATTGGACTAAATACATAGCCACTAGTCTACATGTAGAGATTTCTTGGCTTCGATTCAACCTCCAAGTGAGGTCCCATGTCCACTTTGCGTTCTTCATAGGATACCTGCAAAGGTTTGCAGAGCTTTTAGTCATGCTGGATGATGGACGATGGATGATGTAATACTGTGAGCAATTGTCTTGGCCATGGATCAAACATATGTTTTTGACCACACATGTGTAGGACCCCCCATAGGAGATCTATGAGTCGTTATTAGTAATGACTAAGGTTCCTATGTGACACTCACATTATTCATGTGATAGTGTGGGTGAGGGCCCTCCAATTGGTACTAGGGACATGAGCAAGGTGGATCACTACATAGTAGAGAAAATGGGTCCATCTAAGGCCAAGATCAAGAGGTTACATCCTCAAGAGAAAGCTGCCCTTGAGATTATAAAGCCAAGTAGCAAAAAGATTTGCATCAAGCTACGAGATTTGTGTAAGGATGTTGCAAGTTAGTATGCGTAGATGCTAGATGCTTTGGTTGTATTTATGCATGTATTTTTTATGTTTTTTTATGCTATGATGTTAGTTAGCTAATGATATTATGCCTTACATGTATGTGGATTAGTTGCAGAAAGAGAAGAGAGGGATGCGAGAGCAGCAGCTGAGGTAGTGGCAGAGGAAGCCCTCCTGTCAAGCTAATGATGAGGTAGCTCCTGAAGATGAGCTTACAAGATGGTAGAGGCCCTCTGATAGTTGGAAGAAGAGGGGTTGCTCCACCTTGACGAGGGTGATTTTAACACTTTTTTTGATGCTACATAGCTAGGTGAGCCCCCTACACTCAATGCTTGAGGGCTTGCTAGGTAATTTACTCTTATTACCATCTATCTTCCCTTTTTTACTCTGGTATCTTGAGCTGTGTCATTTCATGTGCTAATTGCATCATTATATTGCATTGTTAGATGTTCCCATTAGCAATCCTACATCCACCTACCGCATGGAGCCATCGGTAGAGATGCCAAATAAAATTTCCTTCATGGAAGGCATTATTGAGGACATGGTGGACCACTTGTAACGAGCAGACCCAAAACTAGGTACCCATGCAGTGCTATTTCATTCTATGCTATCTTGCTTATTCCTTAAATGCTTAGTTTTCAGCTAAGATTGATTAGTTGTTGTATGCCTATAGGCCCTAAGCTACAATATGATTCAAGCAAGGTGGCAAGGATGGACGCTCTACCCAACCTTCCTCTTCAAGTTGGTCAAGTGTCTCATCACATATATGAGACATATAACAAGTGTGCACTTTCTTGCCCAAAGTCATTATGGGTCTACAGGTGCTCTAATGAGCACTTGTGGAAATGTGTGCAAGAACTACAAGAAAGGGTGACTAGCTAGGATGAGAAGATCAAAGATCTTCAATCCAGATATGACTTCATAGCAGCTAGATCACGGGGAGATGGCACCTATTGTACCTCTAAGATTGAGTATGCCAAGTATTGGAGAGCTCTTAGAGGTAAGAATCAGGCCACGTGAGGGCTAGTAGAGTAGCAACTCTAGATGGGTTTGCTTGCTTAGAAGAATTAGGATTGGAAGAATTATAGCATAAAGGTTTATCAATGGGCACAAATGCAGAAGAATCACAAGCATCAATACAAGTAAGAGTGTGAAACATACCTATGATGGAACAAGGAAGAGTCTATTGAATGCCACCACCTTGAGATGTTTCTTAAGGCAACCAGTAGGAAGTAGGCATATAACTTGTTCATGCAACATACAGTCATGAGTAACTCTCTCATGAAATAAATCATCACCCCTTTTAGAGAGGCCTCTTCTACTACATTTTCCATTGAGCCACCTGCATGGACCACCATAGACAAGGCAAGACCCTTGCAGGTATTGACTTTGGCTAGGAAGACTAGATGTAACTTTTCAAAGCTGAGATACTCCATCGCTTGGAGGTCAGCCTTAAAAAGTTACATCCAAAACTTACCAATGCAAGACCGTCCTAGGTTAGTTTTTGCTATGTTAGTTTTTTATGCTTTTTATGTTTTGAGTTAGCTCATGTAATGCATGCTTGCTTACTAATCGTGCATATTTTTTAATGGTTGTGATAGGTACCAGGTGATGCTATAGGCCCCAACAACCTAATAGAGGAAGCAAGAACTCCACCCCCACTTAGCACTACTGGTTGAGCATGACCAAATGTACCTCCCATTGGGCTTTGTTGCTACATTTTTTCTATGTGATGCTATTCATGCTATGTATTGCTATACATATTACATTTTCTATGGATGATCATTTGCTAAGTGTAATATGCAAACTTTTATCCCTCTATGATAATTTTATTGCATTTGCTATGAGTATGCAAGTTTGGGCCATTACGAGCCATAGCGATACTACACCATTATGATCCATAGTGAGTCTGTTGTCAATTTAAAGCCTTGATGGACCCCATGCCAGTTTAAGGCCATAGCGGGAGGGCCAATGCTGGTTTTTGGCCATTCCAAGCCATGTGTTACTAGTTTTTGGCCATAGCGGGTTGTGGCGATAGTTTAAGGCCATTCTGCGCTACTAGTGATGGAATTAAAAGTAATAGTTTCAGGCCATTCTAGGTCACTTGCTATCTCTCCTTTTTGTGATTTTTTGCTTTTATGATTTTTGTGCATTTTGATGTTTTTTTATGCATTAACATAATAACTGTAGAAGTGTAACTAAGCAAGTAAATGCCTAGACAAAGCAGATGAATGCATAAACAAAGTAGATAAATGTATAAACAAAGTAAACCAATGCGTAATCAAAATAATTAGGCTAACTATGAATAATAGGCTACATGCTAATCTAATGCCAAACAAAAGCAACACAAGAAAAAAGTAAAATATAGGGTGCACAGAAGTGAATAGCAAGTAAGAACCTAGCATGTTGTGGACTAAGGGGGTACCTTAGTCATGCAACTACTTCCTAACCTGGTATGGGTTAGGAGGTTCATAGGGTTTGGACTACACTATTCTGTAATCCCCTTGACCTTCGCTTGCTACATCAAAGGGCAATTCTGCCCAAAGGACATCCTCTGGAAGGTCATTGGCTTCTACTACTCTTTTGGTCATATCTACTTTGTGAGTCTTGTTCTTTTTCACACATGTGTCATTAGGAAATTCAGCCTCCAACCCCTGCTCCATGTCTACATTGTTAATGGTTAAAGGGACAATGTTATTACCATGGATGATAACTTTATCGCCTTCATATGGGAGGCGGATCTCTTGATGAATCGAAGAGGTGATGACTCGTAACTAGGCCAACCAAGGTCTACCCAATATCAAGTTAAAGCCTGGTGATGAGTGGCAAGGTACCCCTACACCCAATCATACGAATCATAGGTGATCATGTGCAATCTGATTGAATTTTGCAGACTATAATTACTAAGTACACTAGAGCTAAATAGTGTGTGCGTGTTGTTCATTTGTTGCTTTCCTAGTTCCACTTGTAGAATGCAATTGTATGGTTAAGTGTGACAGAGGCATAATATTTTTATTATTTTGTGTTTTTATGGAATTACTCCCCTAGAACAAGAATAAAAGTAAGAGTGATTAATTGCTAAGTAAACTATAGTCTAATATAACCTAACATAAGTAACTGTTCCCACTTCCCAAACACATCCTAAACTTTGTGCAACACTGCTGGCTATCAAACGTTAATCGTTTCTGAGCTACCAAGTGTCACACATATGTTCGAAGGG
Source organism: Gnetum montanum (assembly GCA_015680685.1). Classification (NCBI taxonomy): domain Eukaryota; kingdom Viridiplantae; phylum Streptophyta; class Gnetopsida; order Gnetales; family Gnetaceae; genus Gnetum; species Gnetum montanum. Next base: position 70,690 of record MNCI01022150.1, on the reverse strand, counting down.
GTCATGCTTGTGTATTTTAATGAATTGTTTGATTAATCAAAATTAATTACTGTATCAATAATGTTAATGTAAATTGCATGAAATCACAATGTGTAAATGCATAAGAAAGAAAGTCTCAAGTGCTACAAGGAATGAATCAAAGAGTTTGTCTTTATTGTCAACATATGCTTGAATAAAAATCTATTCACACTTAGACCTCCTAATACAGGCATTTGGAAATATTCTAACTATCAAATGGACAAACTACAAGAGTTTCACTACTTGACTGCCAAAAACTTACCCCTAATTGGGTGCCTGGGCATTGTATTTATAGACCCAGCAGTAACCCTGCGATATCAAATGTACAATATCGCATCCTGGGCCATGATATCATGTACCTAATATCATGTATCAGATATTGTAGCCATCCTGATATCGGAGCATATGAAAAACATGATTTATCATACCACCACAACTAAATGAAAACTTGTCCTCAAGTATAGAAGAAGAAGAACAATTCCTTTACAAAATATGTTAGGGGGCATGGACTATTCAACTAACATGTAGGGTGACACAAAGAAAATAGACAAATACAGAAGTGCTTGAGCATACAATATTACAATTGTGTACAAAATTGGGTGTTCATGACAATAGGAAAGAACACCAACAGATCCAAAGGACATCCAACCCCTCTTGGCAATAGAAGAATTAGGGAGAGGTAGAAGAGATCCAGCGATCATGAACAATCTCTCACGAGTGATATGGTTGCATCCTCGTTGGTGAAGACAGTTCCACTTCCAGTTCACACTTTCCACTACAATCACAACAAAACAAAGGATTAGTATATATAGTGTAATATATAACAGCTAAATACCCTGTGTCGTCGGTGATTTTATCTAGCCAAGTTATGATTGTAATAGATTGGTTGCTTGATATTGTTAATGGAAAGACTAATGAATGGGTTAAGTAAGAGAAGCGATCCATACAATTGAAAAAAAGCTTAACACATAGAATACTAAAAAGAGGGTATTCACAACAATAAAAAGGAGTTCATTACCAATAGTTGTGAAGATGCATACAATTGGATAACTTAGATGGGGTAAATAAAAAGAATTTAATTGTAATAATGTCTAAGGGTAAAGAACTTAACTTAACCAAACCAAAAGATATGCAAGTGGGTCCTCCCCAAAGTAGGCACAGGCCTTTTATGCCTTTGCATAACTTCAAACCAAGGAGTCCATGGGTACCATGGATGATTAATGGTTACAAAAAGTTAAGTACAAAAACCCAAAAGTAACTATTGAGAAACACACACATCAAACCAGAACGTTGAATCAAAACATGAAATCGGCAGTGAGGTGATGCATGAAAAGCATAGATGGATGATAAAGAGAATGAAATGGAGTTCCTAATTATAGTCACATGCAGTCCCTTGTGGAGTTTGTGATTAAATAACTTGGTAGGATCCATCCTTAGTCTAGACCAAAACCAACCACTTTTAGTGACTTCGCATCAACATTCTAAGGCTAGTCCATCCCTTGAGATACAAGAATGATCCCACCAAACAACCACCATTCCAAATTGGAGTGAAGGTAGGAAGTGAGAAAGGGCCTTAGTTAGAGGAGATAAGACAAGTCTCATAACCATTGCTTGTAGCCTTTTTATTTGGTCTAAGGGGTGTGCTTTGAATTCCCATGTTTTTTTGAATGGAAGTCACACCATGCAAAGACCCATGCATTCTTTCACATTTATTTTATCCAAGGGGTATGCTTTGAATCCCCATCTTCTCTCTCTCTCTCTCTCTCTCTCTCTCTCTCTGATGAGGACCACACCATGCAAGGACATATTTGACTTCCTATTATGAAATGACGTGGAATGATGAGAAGCTTACGATAACACTCCTGCACATAGGAAAATAGAAAAGCACAAAGAATATCACATCCCTTGAAGCCACACCCTATCCAAACCTTTGATTCCTTGCCAATTCTGGAAACTACACAAGTCACTAGTTTATTAAAGTTGCATTAATGAAGAAGAGACTACATGCTTCCAAAACAAGAAAAATCATAGAACATGTGGATGGGTGGATGATGTGGACTCACTACCTGTTACATGAAAAGAAACCATGTCCCAATCATCAGTAACGACATTCAAAGTCAGAAACTAGACATCAACAATCAAATTACAAATGAAGCATACCACCATTGAGTCATGCATTACCATTGTACCTGCCACCTTATTAGTAGAAAAAGTAGAAAAACACATCAAACACAAGCAAACATAAAAGAAAGTAAAAGAGCAGGCAATAAATATTAAATATATTAACGATGGTGTAAAAAAAACTAAGAAAAGATCAATAACCTAAAAATAAGGATGTAAAACAAAAAGTTGTAAAATAAAAAATGTGTAAAACAAAAAAGTCAAAAGATTCAGGAGCAACAAAAAGTGCTAGTATGGGTGGCCATCTCCCCCATGACTAAGTTGGAAGGGGGAGATCCAAAATATTGAGTGTGGTTCTCCATCTAGTGAATTGTTTGTTGAGTTGGTTGGCGTGGGCTCATGGAAAGGTTTTACTTGTTGGATGTTGACTTTTATTTCTTGTCTAGGCTATTAGGTTTGTAGATGATCATGGCCCCAATTGGAAAAGTCTCATCAATAATGTAAGGTCCTTCCCACAATGTTAGGAATTTGGTTTGTTGGGGTACATGTGCAAGATTCCAATAGAGAACCTTGTCTCTTGGTTGAAACTTGGCTTTTCTTATTTTGAGGTCATGGCATTTCTTGTTAAATTTCTTATGCATTTAGTTCAATGACAAGGCCATTAACCAATTTTTGTTTACCAAGTTAAGGTTCATCAATTGTTCTTTCTATGCTATACTTAGATTTAGGTCAAGATCACATGCTGTAGAGAGTGTACAAAGCTCGGATTGGATGGGAAATGTTGGTAGTTTTCCATATACAAGCTCATAGGGAGAATAACCTATGGGAAGCTTCCATGTGGAGTGATAGGCCCGAAGGGCATCATTTAATTTAGTGCTCCAGTTCCTTTGATATTTGTTAATAGTACGAGTTAGGATTTTTGTAATTTCCCAATTAGTGATCCTAGCTTAACCATTGTCTTGGGGGTGATATGGTGTTGTGAGTTTATGCTCAACCCCCAAGTGCTGCATCAATTTCCAGAAAGTGGCACCTGTAAAATGAGTTCCATTATTAGAAATTAACTCATAAGGTACACCAAACTTGTTTATGATGTTTTGTTGCACAAACTGAGCAGTGGTGGTGGATGTACAGTTGGTGACAGCTACTACTTCTGCACACTTGGTACAATAGTCAACTACGACTATTATATATCCTTTTCCATTTGATAAAGGTGTGATGGGACCCATAAAGTCAATGCCCCAAATATCAAATGGCTCAAGAGGTTGAATCCATTGTTGTGGCCCCTCCATTCAAGCTATCATTCCACCATCCCTCTAGCAACGATCACAAGTGTAGATGAATTGATGTGCATCCTTGAAGATTGTTGGCCAATAATACCCTGCCATGAGGATTTTCATGGCTGTGCATCTCCCAACATAATGGCTTTCACAAGGACCTTCATGAGTATCCTGGAGAACACGCAGTTGATCCATATCAAGAACACACCAATGTACCAGGCCATCAGAATAGACTTTGTAAAGGTTTCCATTAATCTTCATAAAATGCTTGACCTAGTGAATAAACTGTTGTTTCTTTTTAGTGTCCAACCCTTGTGGTAGTTCTTGCTTAAGCAAATAAGTGAGGATGGTTTCATCCCATTTTGGTTCATCAAGCATTTATGCATTAATAGTCCCTGAAAGGAGAGATTCATTAGGGAATTAGTTAGATAAAGAGCTCTCTTTCTCCTTATCATTCCATCTTAGTTGCAATAAGTGATTCACAACTACATTCTCCACACCTTTATGATCTACCGTCATGAGATTGAATTCTTGCAAAATCATGAGACACTATATGACATGGGGGCTCACCGTTGGTTTATTCATAAAAAATCGAATGGTACTATGATCTATGTGCACAAACACTTTGTAGCCAAGCACATAGTGCCTAAACTTCTAAGGTAAACACCAATATCATCAACTCCTTTTCTACGGTGGTGTAGTTCAGTTGTGCACCTGCAATACTCTAGCTTGGGTAGTGAATGTAATATGGATGTTTTTTATCATCCATCTGCATAAGCACTGCCCCCAAAGCATAATTTGATGCATCGGTCATCACATGAAATGGTCTAGACAAATCTAGTGCTTGAAGAATGGGGGTTTCAACAAGCTTTTACTTCAATTGCTGAAATGCTGCTTCACATGCAACACATGCAATGGTCCAAATGAATGATGCATCCTTCTTTGTCAATTCTACCAATGGCTTAGCGATTTTGAAAAAATTCTTGATGAAGCACCAATAGTAGACCAAGGAATGACCAACTTCTTTGATTATTTTAGGTTGGCAGGTTATTCCTTGGATGGCCCTTATTTTTTCAGGGTCTACCTCAATTCCTACTTTTGAAATGTGATGTCCCAAAACTATGCCTTCTTGGACCATAAGATGGCTCTTTTTCCAATGAGCCAGAGTTTTGTTTTGACACATCTATTCAACACCTACTCAAGATGATTTAGGACTTGCTCGAACATAGCTCAGTAGGTATAAAAATCATCCATAAAGACTTCTATCTCACTACTAATCTATTTTTTGAAAATGTTGAGAACTAATCATTGAAATGTGGCTAGGGCATTACATAGACCAAACGACATCTAATGGTAAGCAAAAATCCCCTAAGGACTTGTGAAAGTTATCTTTGCCTAGTCCTCTAGTCCAATCTGGATTTGGTTATAGCCATTATAACCATCCAGAAACCTATAATAGTTGTGCCCCAAAATGGTGTCCAACACTTGGTCAACAAAAGGCAACAGAAAATGATCCTTGAAAGTTGTCATGTTGACTAGTTGGAAGTTAATGCACACCTGCTATTTGCCTTCCTTCTTGGGTACAATCATGAGTGGACTCACCCACTGACTATCTATGATAGGGTAGATGAATTCCACTTTGAGGAGTTGTTCAATTTCCTCTTTGACAATCTACTTTAACTTAGGATTCAAATGTCATTGTGGTTGTTGTTTTGACTTGACAGCGAGGTTAGTGTATATTCGATACTAGCATATTCTTGGATCTATCCCAGTGAGTTTGGAATATGACCAAGCAAAGGTTGCTGACCATTTTTCCACAACTTTTATCAAATTTCTCTTCTATTCAGTAGCAAGGTTGGCGTTAATGATAACCGAACTCCCATTTTTCAGGAATACATACTCCATTCTAGTCAATAGTGTTTTCAATTCAAGGGGCTCTTGTTTAAATATGTCAAAAATTTCCGACTCACACCAATTGACATCATCATTTACTCCTTCGAAGAGCTGGTGATGAACTTGCTTAAGTTCATCCATACTTGCAACATATTTATACATTAGGCCGTCAGTAGGTTCCATGCATAATATATTACTGCTAGAATCAACTATCAGCCACTAGGTGCCTTCTTGTTTTGTGGCTACTGCATACAATCTCTACATCTCAACTTTTGGTGCACACTGCTTACATGCAGAGATAGATGTTTGCTTTACTAACCATAACTTTTGCACACAATGGCACCCTGAATCATTGTATGCAATACATGGAACTCTCTTCTTCTCAATCTTCCCAAACTCATTTTCTTTTGATATTTCTAAGGAAAGATCTCTAATGCCCATTTTGGCATCAATAGTACTTAACCATGCCCTTCCCTTAATAATTGGAAAGTCCCCCTTGCAGTTCTCCACTTTGATTACTAAGAAATTGGTGGGATATGACCACCCACAAACAGTGGTGATGATGTCCTCAACTATTCCTAATGGAACAGTTATGGACTGGTCCACCAGTTCTAGCTGGATGTTACTCTTCTTCAAGGGAAGAAGGCTCCACATTGTGTACATCTCATGCGAGATCAAATTAACACCAAAACTAGAATCAAAAAGAGCTTTACAAGACTCATTCCAAGCAATTTTCAAGTAAACAAGGGGACTCCTAGAATCAGCTAACTTTTTGGGCAAGTTACCAGCTCGAATTCAATCAAATAAAATGTGTCAGAATTACAGTATGGATTCGAGAAGGATTTTGGTTTGAAAGGGTCTCGGATAAAAAGGAAATAGTGGAAGTTGAAGGAGTAGGATTACCAACCACTGATGTGTTCAAGAGCTTTGGTGGCCTGCAGGGTCAGAAGAAGGATCTTTTCTTTGTTTATGATTTTGACCCACTTGATGGGTCAACTGATTGTAGATTAACTACCCCTGTAACATTCCTCTACTATGATTGTGCAACCAATTCATCCTACATGGACAGAGTAGGTGGTAGCTATGTAGGAGGTGGAGGAGTAGGTGTAGGGACAAGAGGTGCATGAGGGTAGGAGGTAGCATTCCTTGTTGGATAAGGTGATTGGTATGCTTCAAGAGGGTAGTGGTGAGGTTGGTAAGTAGCAACATGACCAAAGGAGTCCCGTGGAGATGAAGGTTGCTGAACATGGTAACCATAGGGATTTAGTTGTTGGTAAGGGTACTACTACCTTGGAGGTAGCAACGCCCATGATTGTGGTTGCTACCACTATTGGTACAATCCATAAGGTTATGGTGGAGTTCCACTTAGATAATACTACTATGGTTGGTGGAACTATCAAGGATTGCCTTGTGGATAAGGTAATCTTTTTGGTGTTTGCCTTTGTGCAAGTCATGGATGTAAGGCATATATCCCAAATTCCTACAAGAGTGATACAACTGGACAACATCCCTTAGGATGTTCATACTGGCAGATGTCACACCTGCCATCATCATCTGAGTTTCTATCCACAACCATCTCTATTACAACCATTTAACCCTTACCTTTAGATATGGTACGTTCAGCTTCCTTACGTCTTCGGCGCTCACGCTCACCACTTTGCTCCTTGGACTCTTTAGCAATTTTTAAGACAGCTTGAAACCTATTGTCCATGGAGTCCCATAATTGATCAACCTTAGCTGTAATTTCTTATTTCAATTTCTAGAGTGGTAAGGTTTTTTGATTAACCACCTCATCTTTGGCGAACTCATCCTCACTGTCACCAAATCGAACCGTCTTTTTCCGAATAGAAGGGTCCCTATTGTATTCTTCTACACTTTCATGTTTTCTCAATTCTCCCTCCTCCTTAGCTACCTACTCAATTAATTTTTGAATCTGATGAACACTCAACTCTGTCAATCTCCCTTGGGCATAAATGCTAACGATTTTCTTGGTTTCAAACCGAAATCCGTCTATGATATGGTGAAGCTGATCAAGTTGAGAGTATCCATGGCCGAGACACCTATGCAACAGAGAGTAATATCATCCAATAGTAGCATCCAAGGGCTCATGATTTTCTTGTTTCCACCCTTGAATTTATTTTCTTAGATTGGATACCTAAGAATATATTTGATATTTGTCATTGAATAACTCCAACATTATACTCCATTTCCTGATTGATTCTAGTTCCAAAGATCAGTACCAATTTTCAGCTTCCTTTATGAGTGTCCTTGAAAATAATTTCAACTTTTGCTAGTCATTTTCAATATTCTACAAGGCACATGTGTCTTGAAAGGCCTAGAGATGATTTTTTCTAGCCTTTTTATTCTACTATCTTTCATGTGCCTTGTTGGAATCCTCACAACCTCTGCAATATTCGACATGCCTCAAGTAATAAGTAGCGGTTCATCAAGGCCATGATAGTGGTGCCTATGATGCTCTCTACTAGCCATTCTTTCTTGATGATGGGCCTCTTAGGATTGTCCACAACTTTAATCATGATTATCCCAATGATCCCTCCTATTGTTATGGTCCCGTCGATCACCTCCATCATGGTTATTTCTTCTTTGGCCACGATCTAAACTAGATGAAGAAGAAGATGATGATAATGAAGAGGAAGAAGAAGAGGAACTTTCTCTACTCTGACAACCATTACCCTTCCTTCGATGCTCACAACCATGATTGTGATCATGATCTCCTTTGTTCCCCTTTTCCTAACTTCCTTTTCCAGATCCACAGTTGTCATTGGATCCATTTTGACTAGAACCTAGATTATGGATTATGGATTGTACATTCTAGTTGAGGGCTCCTTGAACAAAGTCAAAGAGATGAGAATCACTAAAGAAGTGGTTGCACTCATCAATTGGACCAAGCGTAGTTGAAAAGATATCTAACCCCTTGCCCTTCATAAGCTCATGTTGGTGCTCTAGCTGATGATCCCTTAATCTTTACACTTCAATGGGATGATAATCCCTTGAGTTGAGATCTTGCATCTTGTATTCTCCATGGAGATGTTGAAGGCCATGTCACGTGAGCATTAGCTAGAGCATTGCTAGAAAAAATCAATCAGGTGGCAACACAATGTTGCCTTCCATATCACACCGCTGCATTAATTCATCTTGATGCAAGATGAAGGTAAAGTTAGGTACATACTCATCGGGATGAGCATATACCACCCAGTATTGTTGAGGCACCTAAACTACCCTAGGTGGAGATGGGCTCCTGTGAGAAGAAGATATTTTATGTTAATAAACTTGTAAACAATGTGCAGTTAAGGTTTAATTTAATGATAATAATTTTTTTCGTAGGATTTAACCCTTAGGGTTCAAACAATGAGGTTACTCAGTTTCACTAGGTTTAGATAGCGCATGAAAAAATACAGTCCCTAGCAACAATGCCAATGATAAGTGGCCATGTACGCCTAGGTCCAACCATACGAATCATAGACGTTCACATGCGATCCGGTTAAATTCTATAGACTATAATTACTAAGTACACTAGAGCTAAATAGTGTGTGCATGTTGTTCATTTGTTGTCTTCTTAGTCCCACTTGTGGAACGCAATTGTATGGTTAAGTGTGACTAAGGCATAAGATTTTTATTATTTTATGTTTTTATGGAATTACTCACCTAGAACAAGAATAAAAGTAAGAGTGATTAATTGCTAAGTAAACTATAGTCTAACCTAGCCTAACATAAGTAACTGTTCCCACTTCCCAAACACATCCTGAACTTTGTGCAAACACTGCTGGTTGTCAAATGCTAATCGTTTCTGAGCTACCAAGTGTCACATGTATGTTTGAAGGGGTCATGCTTGTGTATTTTAATGAATTATTTGATTAATCAAGATTAATTACTGTATCAATAACATTAATGTAAATTGCATGAAATCATAATCTGTAAATGCATAAGAAAGAAAGTCTCAAGTGTTGTAAGGAACGAATGAAAGAGTTCGTCTTTATTGTCAACACAGTGGTGTGTTCAGGTATATCAATGCTTGAATAAAGATCTATTCACACTTAGACCTCTTACTACAGGCACTTGGAAAATATTCTAACTCTCAAATGGACAAACTACAAGAGTTTCACTACTTGACTGCCAAAAAATTACCCCTAATTATGCACCTAGGAACTATATTTATAGACCCAGGAGTAACCATGTGATATCAAATGTATGATATCGCATCTTGGGCCATGATATCGCACATCCGATATCATGTAACAAATATCGCAGCCACCTCGATATCAGAGCATATGAAAAATATGATCTATCACTTAGCATCTCTTTGATGACAATGAATTTGGTAGTGGTGGGGAATTGCTTCCCTACTACAAAAGCTATAGTTACTATGCCCCTAACAATGACATGTTATCCATTGAAGGATTTTAAGCATGTGGTCTTCATTGGATTGATTTGGTCTATGAGGCCTAACTTGTCCACAACAGTGTATGGTATTACATTTGTAGCTGCTTTGTCATTGACATGCACTCTATGAATCTTGCATTGCTGAACACGTATGGTAATAAACATTGGAGCCATTATGACCTCACCCCTCTTGGGATTGACCTTAATTACTTTATCATGAAATGCTAGGGATGTAGAACTCGATTCATGCAATGTGGATGGGAACATCACTGCATGAATGAAGTTCTCATATGTAGGGATGTCCTCCGTAACAGGAATGGAGTTCAACATTCGCATGAGTATCTCACAGTGGGTAGGGAAGGTGATAATCAGGTCATACAAGCTCAATGTTATATTTTTTTTTGTTTAAGAACTTTCTTAACTTGGGATAATGTGTCCATGAAGTTCTTTCCATCAGCCGTCTTTTTGTTGGCCTTGACTTCTTTCATGCATCGTAGGAGATAAATTTCTTATGGAGGTGACTTAGGCTTTGTTTGGTTGGTTGGCTTTGGAGCCTTAGTGTTCTCTTAGGATTTTTTTGGTCATGGCCTCTTCAATTTTTTTATCCATAGGGACTGTAGATATGGGAACTAATTTCGGTAGACCCAGTGCTCTTTGGTTTTGATGTTGCCTAATCACCTTGTCTACGAGACGTTCATTGGATCTCCTATGTTTCCACTATAGGGGGTCTACCCATGTTGCTAATGAGGTTGGCCCTTAGATAGGAAGGGACTGATGTCTTGCCTACTATTGGGCTTTGGATAGATGAGGAGCTAGCATGCTCAGACACTTTGACAAAAAAGGATGGTTGACTGAGTATAGCTGATGCAACATGCGATGGGACCCTAACCACAAAGGGCATTGCAGGTGCTCAAGGTGGTGCTCTAACAATCAAGGAAGGTCTCAAACCTATGGGGGCCAAGGGAATCCTTGCACTCCTAGAGGGCACCTAGACCACAAATGGCTACTACACTAATTTTGGACTGTCATCAACTAGCATTTATGATGTAACCAACATTGTTTACATTTAGAGAGTCATTATACACCCTCATGGACTAGTTATGGGGCTTGACTGGGTTCACAGTGTCAAGAACTAGCTCACCTCTATTTATCATCCTTTGCATGTCATCTTGTGAAGCTAGGTAAAAATCCATGCTATGGACGGGCAACTAGTGGTAATGAAAGAATCAATCCAACCTAAAATGTCTTGGGACTGGGCACTCATTTGGCATTGCTGAAGTAGGGTTTCTTAGTAGCTCATAGTATCTATCATGTTGTTTGTGGGCATCCTCAAACATTTGTTTGTATTGCATGCACCCAGTTTTTAATAGTTGTTCCAAAAGCTTTGAAGGCTTTAGCAACAACATGGTATACTTAGAGCGATCCATGTGCTCAACTTTGGACCTTTGAATACCTTGCATTGTGGCCATTGAGGATGTAGGCTAGTTGGTTTTCTTGGCACTAGCATTAGTGCCTTTATTATTAGCTAAGGCTTTGGGTAGCCTAGTCATCGACCCCCAGTTGGTTACTTTAGCCTCCTTGGCTACAATTGCCACTGTTGTTTTCTACTTTCCCTTGTCCTTGTCTCTTCTTGCATGTTAGTTTTTATAGGCCACATAGGCTAGGTCCTTCCAAACTTCTATTGCATCCTTTATGATTTTGGTTTGAGTGAAGGCTTGGCTTAGGGACTATAGGCCTAGGTATTACAACTTCGACTTTATAAAGTTGTTAATTATGCCCTTAAAATGGCCAAGAGATGTGCTTCCACTGTTGGCTCTTCTATTTCATTTAGTGAGGCACTCCAATGTTGAATGAATTTCTACATAGGCTCCAGGTGGCCCTGCTTGACTTGCATTAGCTGGTCTAAGGTTGCCTTTGGCTTCAAATTGTATTTGAAGTGCATTATGAATTGGCTAAAAAGGTCCTCCAAAGAGAAGATAGAGCCTCTAGGCAATGCATGGTACCAATGTAATGCTTTCCTAGTCAATGACATGGTGAACATGTGCATGATGGCATGCGGCCATGCTTGCAACAATAAGCACTTTGACCTAAACATGACCAGGGGTCTCCCTCACCATTGTATTTGGTGAATTGAGGTAGTGAGACCCCAACTAGAAGAGTTAGAGGTGGGATTGTAGGATTTATAAGGTCATCTTGGTAGAAGTCCACCACTTTAACAATTTTGGAAAAGGTGGCTTTAAGTCACTTCACCTCTTTGGTCAAGCTTTGGATCAACTAGAATGCCTAGTCTAAGTTTTGAGATGCTCCAGTTGACTAAGCTAGTTACACTATTTGCTATTGGGCTAGCTGTGTAGTCCATGACCTCATCACTAGTTGTAGAACTACATGATGCACTTGATGCGTTGGCTATGCTATGGACATGGTGATTGGGGCAAGTAATGCACGCGTGGGTTGGGCCAACACTAAAGGCACCGAGAAAATAGGCAGGACATAGGATTCCTGAGTCTTTTGGGACCTAGGGATAGGCCCTGCATGGGCATATGGTTGAGCTGATACAATTGCTATGAGTAGAGATGGCTGAATAGGTCGCAATGATGCCACAAAGGGTAAGTTAAGGGAAGCTACTACATCATAATGCATGTATTATGTTTGATGCATTGCTACTACAAGCATTAACCTAGGCCTAATGGAGTAGGAAGGTGATGTCGATGTTATGACCATCTCAAGGAGAACGAGTGAACTAAATCAAGGAGGGGATGGACTAGGAATTGCTTGTTGGAAGGAAATGTGAAAGGAGCCCTCATGCTTAGAGTGAGCTTTGAACTCGTTCTCTTCCTCTTGTAGGGCTTCTTCATAATTTATTCCTACATCGCACTCACTTGCTTGGATGAGCTAGGTTAATAGTCATTAGTCGGGCTCCGTGACTAAGATGATATTGAATGAGGAAGGGATATACACCCATCTATTGAAGTGGATCAGTTCGTAGTTCCATTTTGCCTCCATGTTACAGCAATCTACAAGTAACCCTACTTGAATCTTTGTGCATATGAACTTGTATTGCTCATTGCTTAGCATAACATACTTTGGGTCTTGGCCATGTAACCTAAGGAATTGCCTTAGTCCTACCATTACAAGGCTCCCAGGGTCATCAATCCTAGTCTCTTATTAGATGGGCAAGATGTCGAGTGTGTTTGACATTGACATCAAAAATTGATCTGGATTCATGATCATAGATCAGGTTGTAAGGGGACTACAAAGGTTTTGGCTGTGAAACATAGTATACTACACTCAAACTGATTCTGTCTTAGCTAATACCACTAACTACACTTACTACTCTCTCCATGTTAGAGAGTGGACTACACTGACTATGCTCTCCATGCCGAAGAGCGAACTACACTGACTACGCTCTCTATGACAGAGAGTGAACTACACTAACTATGATCCAATTGAAGAGAATAGGAACTTTACAATAGTGAAAACAAGTGTAATTTAGGTTGTTACGTGGGGTCTCATGAGGATCGACTATGAGGTCCAATCTACACCAACAAGTTGATAGATGACTATCATGTAGAGAGCATGCAAGACAATCACAATGCCATCTAAAAAAGTGGTTTGTCCCTCCTTTTAGTGCCAAATACTATAACAATAAAAAACATCAATGGTTGGAACATCGAGGTCCACTAGGAGAGAAGGGTTGAGAGAGATTTAATAAACTAAGAAAGCATTTAAATGATAAACAATAAATAACAATAAATAAAGTCCTAATTAGCCTATTCCATGCACTGCAAGGTTTATCCAAGAAGTTTGTCTTTATTGTTATACACAAACTTGTGTTCAGGTACAATGTCTACTTGAATAAAGATCCGTTCACTTTGGAGTTCCTACTCCAGGCACATGGAAAATATTCTATCTCTGGAGGGAACAAACTGCCAAAGTTTCACTATGGTCTAAGCCTAGGATGAGAAACAAGGGAGAGCTGCCTCTTATTTATAGAAATGGTGGCGGATTGCGATATTGCTTCCCATCATACCCCCATGACTGAATGAAAACTTGTCCTCAAGTTCCTTACAAAACATTGAGACGGTATGGGATTATTGACTCAAATGGAACTAATGGGATGACATGTGAACGGATCATCATTACAAGATAAGATAAAACTGGTATTCATGACAACAAGAGCGAACACCTTATTACATTGACATTAGGCCTTATTTGGTAGCTTGAGAAAGAGAGAGAGAAAGAAGTTTTGCTGCCAACGCCAAGATTATGCCTTTCATTATCCATTCATAAGTGCATCATCGATCTTGCTCCTTGCATAGCCACTTCAATACCGATCCATTCCAAGTGTTCCCTCCAGATCCAATCCATTGTTGCATGATTGCCATCTACACACACAACACAGTCTTGTATTAGCAAGGGTAAATGAATTTCAATGCAGTTGATACCTTGCCTCAATGAAAGGTCAATTGGCTGGGTTGTGGTATGGTTGATACAGGTCTAGAGATATAATATTGATGACTACCGAAGGTGTAGGGGTTAGGAGAAAATCAAAAAAATTGGGCCTCGTACCCCCATGACTAATCGAGAACCTCTGGTAGTGATAGAATGGAGAAAGAAAAGGAATAGGAAAGATGAAGAAAAAGAGACAACTATAACGTCTACGAAATGGATGTCAAGATGGAAATGAACAAAATAGAGTTAACTGCAAAATTTTAAGGGAAAGAATTTAACGGATGCACCAAGTAGAAATGCCAGTGGGTCCTCCCCAAAGAAGGCCCATGCCCTTAATGCCCTGACAATCCCACATTCAAAGAGTCCATAGGCTCTAGGAATGTCATTTGGAATAAGAGTTAAAGTCTTAACCACAAGAATTTACCAAAAAGAAAACAATGTATCCACCAAAATATACACTAATGATACAACCAACAATGGAGAGAAGGATGGGGAGAAGAGAATGGAATGGAATCCCAAGAACAAGGTGGTGTACAGCCCCTTGTGTAGTTCATGATTACTATGACGTAGTAAATCCCATTCCAAGTCCAGCCTCAAAAACCACTTCCAGTGACTTTGCATTAATGCATTCGGCCAAACCATCCCCTTGAAGTAACAAGAATGCCTTCCCAAAGAGCTACCACCATTCCGACGAAACAAGGAGGAGAGAATGGGAAGTGAGAAGGGCCTTAGTTAGAGTGAACATTTTTTATTTGAGTTCCATAACCAATGCTTGTAGCCCAAGGAATTATTTTGTCTAAGGGGTGTGCTTTGAATTCTCATAGTTTATAGATGTGTGTGTGTGTGTGTGTGTGTGTGTGTGTGTGTGTGTGTTTATGCATGAGAACCACACCATGCAAAGACTTTGTTATTTTTATTGCTCAGCTTCCCGATGATTAGGTAAATTGGAACGATAAGAAAACTCAAGAAGAGAACCTCCAAGCACCCAAGAGAACGGCCAACACAAATGCATCAAGTTCCCTTGAAGTCACACCCTTTTCAATCCTTAAGTCCTTCCTTAGTTTGAGAAGTGCCTAGTCACTGATTTGTTAGTGTTCTTATTTAGGAAGAGACTGTACATTTCCAAGCTGAGATAGATTATAGAACTTGTGGATGAATGGATGAAGTGGACTCATTGCCTACTATATCAAAAGAAACATACGTTAGTATCAACATCATTACTTAAAGGTAAAAACCAAACATTAACAATCAGTACGAAAATAGTTCATACCATCATGAAGAACACGTATTGGGTGACAAACTTACAAGATGGATCACACACGCACACATGCACACAAAAACTAAAAAAGTATAACGATGTTGTAAAATAAAAGAAAAGTTAAAGAAATTTGTAAAAAAAAATGTGTAAAACAAAAATGTATAAAAAAAACTTGTAAAAAAATGTGTAAGACAAAAATGTGTGAAACAAAAACTTGTAAAACAAAAAACTAAAAAGAACTGAGGGCCCCAAATGATCAGCATAGGTGGCCATCTCTCCCATGACTAAATGGAAAGGGAGAGATCCGAAATAATGAGCATCTATTTGAATTTCTTAGAAGTGTCCAACTTCTCCCAATTAATGTTCTTAGACTAAGGGGTGGAAGTCGGTGACGCTCATAATCCAATGTATCTATGCCTTCATTGTGGGCATGAGTTGTTTCACCAGTTCATTCCATGCATGTTGGTTTGCCCTTTCGACTAGCTGTCAACCACAGGGTATCCACTTGTTGTGTGGTTGCTACATACAGGCATCTTTGTCTCATAGTTTCTAGGGCATACCAGTTACATGGAGGAGATGTTATGCATTCCTCCATGTCATCACCCGATGAGTCACTGTATGTGATGCATAGAACTTTCTTCTTCTCGATCTTTCCATAAAT
>MNCI01022150.1:32864-54352 GCA_015680685.1 Gnetum montanum | reverse complement strand
CAGATAGTTTCTTGGAAAGGTGGCCTACCTTGATCTAGTTGGTTACGGTATGTGTTAACATAACCGTATGCGTTAAGCTCTGTTGTTGGAATGAAGGGTGCTTCAAAGTCTTGAGCATGCATAGACTCAACTACTTGTTGTTGTGAGAGCTTGTCTGGGCTTTTGGTCCTAAAGAAAGGTCTTCTATTTCTATGGTTTTCACAACTAGCAGCGGGTTAAATGTTTATAGCTCTTGTAGCGTTAGGTTGCTGCGATTAAGTGGGGAGTTCCCCTTGCATTGTTGGAGCAGGTGATGTTATGAGAACTACCAGTGGAAAAGGTGCAGATGGATTAGGAGGATGGTATGGGTATGGAGCATCTCCTGGAGGAGAAGGAGTCCTTCTAAAGTACTCCCGAACTTGGTAGTGACGTTGGGGAGTTATGTGACCCGTGGAGTCGCTTGGAGAAATTGGCTATTGCACGTAGTAGCCATAAGGATTGGGTTGTCGGTAAGGGTATTGATGTTTAGGCGATGGCATCCCCCATGACTATGGATGTTGCCACTGCTGATGTTGCTCGATGGGTTGTGGTGGAGTTCCACTTGGATAGTACGTCAATGGTTGGTGGAACTATCTTGGGTTACCTTAGGGATAAGGTAACCTTCGAGGTGTCTGTCGTTTGTTAAGTCTTAGGTTGAGTGCATACACCCCAAACTCTTGTAGATGTGAGATGATTGGACAACATCCCTTGGGATGGTCATATTGGCAGATCTCACATCCATCGTCATCATCTGTGTTTGAATCCACAACCACATCAGAGATAGTTATTTTCCCCTTATCCTTATCACATGAAGGTCCTGAATCTCTCTGCTTTGTCTTGTTCTTGTCACTACTTTGTTCCTCCTTAGACTCCTCTACAATCTTTAGGACAATTTCAATTTTACTGTCTAAAGAGCTCCATACTTCATCTACCTTAGCTGATACTTCTGTTGTTAGCTTTTGAAGTGGCAAGGTTTTTCTGTTCACCAACTCTTCGAGTGGTTACTCATCCTCTTCATCGCAAAATCTCACTCCCTTCTTTTGAAGGGAAGAATCATGGTTATATTCTGCTACGCTCTCTCTTTTTCATAGCTCCCCTTCTTCTTTGGCTACTTGTTCCAACAAGTGATGAATCTCATGGGATCTAAGTTCTGATAGTCTCCCTTGGGTATAAGTCCCAAGGGTTCTCCTAGTTTCATACCTTAGCCCATCTACGAGATGGCGAAGTTGATCCCGCTGTGCATAACCATGGCCTGGGCAACGATGTAACAATGCGTAGTAGTGGCCCATGGCAGCATCCAAGGGTTCATGATTACCTTGCTTCCATCCTTGGATCTACTTATGCAAATTAGACACTCTGGAGTACGTTTGATATTTATTTTTGAAAATTTTTAACATCATACTCCACCTCCTAATGGTTTCCAGTTCTAAGGACCGGTACCAACTCTCTGCTTCCTTTATGAGTGTCCTAGGAAACAACTTTAGTTTCTGCCACTCGTTCTCTATGTTTTACAAGGCACAGGCATTGTGAAATTCCTATAAATGATTTTGTGGATCCACGTTGTATCCCCCTTCAAAGCATGGGATGTTGTTCATGTCTAAGTGCTTGATCTGACTATCTCTTTGATGCCTTGTCGGTATTCTCACTACCTCTATGATGTCTAGCATGGTTTGGGTTGCAAGTAGGGGTTCGTCATGATCATCTCTTTCATGATGTCTATGATATCTACGTTGTTCCCTACTTTCCCTTCGTTCATGCCCTTGTCCTCTCTCTCGACTCTCTCATCAAGATCTCTCATTTTTTCTACCTCTATCCTCACCGTTATGCTCTCTATGACTACGCCCAAAGGTGGAAGGAGAGGGTGAATGATGTGAAGAAGGGGAAGAAGAAGGAGAACCATCACCATGACGATGTTTCTTACCTTCTATTTTGTGACTACGGCCCCAATCATGATGACGATCCAAGTGCTCGTCCTTGTCATGTGTTGTTATTCCCTCAGTGAACAGTTGGCATTCATAGGGATCAGAACCAGGGTTGTGTATCGTGGAGCGTAGGTTCTGATACCCCACCTTCTCACTATCATTAGGAGGGAGAACATCATTTGATAGAGAACCCATTATAAGTGGTTCACCATCTCCAATTTTACTTAGGATGTGTGGGACCCCTTTGCCCTTCAACAGTGTATGGTGGCTCTCCTTCTTTGAGTCCCTTATACGTTGTGCTGCTGTGGGATGATAATCCCTTGTGTCGAAATCACCTATAACATATTCAACATAGAGTTGTGTCATGCCTATTTATGCAAGAGCATGAATAAGCATGTTTGGGACTTATCGATCTAGAGGTAACACGATTTTACCTTGCAAGTCTCTTCATCGCAGCTGTGTGTCTTGATGGAGGATAAAGGTAAAGTCTGGTATATACTCATCGGGATGGGTATATACCACTCGGTATTGTTGAGGAATTGGTGGATTCTGGTTATGTGTTTTAGACTGTCGACTGTTTCTAGTATGATCCCTAGGTGGTGTAACGCTCTTATGAGAAGAAGAAGACATTGTGTCTTATCGGTGTGCTATTTAACTATTATATAATTTTTCATTTAATTAACCCTAAGGTTTGTTTAAGCTCCCAACGCTGTGAGTGATTTCCTATGTTCTACATAGCGCACAAACACTTAGTCCCCAGCAACGGTGCCAATGATGAGTGGCAAAGTACCCCTACACTCAACCATACGAATACGAGCATAACACACACAATCTGGTAAAACTCCATAGACTAAGTGCCTACATTCCTTATGGAACACTTAAGGTTAATTATTTGTTGTCTTCCCAGATTTACTTGTATTTGTCACGGCTGTATGGTTAAGTAAGTCTAAGGTATATGATTTTTATGTCTTTTATGTTTTATCTCCTATGCTAATAAGGTGAAGGGTGAAGAGACTAATTACTAACTCTAACTAACTAACTAAGTCTAAATTAAACTAGCGTCAACATCCGTTCCCACTTACCATTCACACCCTGAACCAATGCAACCTTGGTTACCAAACGTTAATCGTTGCTGGGATCACCAAGCATAACGCACGTGCTCAAAGCGATCGTACTAAGGCACTTTACTAGGAGAGAAGGATTGAGAGAGATTTAATGAACTAAGAAAGCATTTAAATTATAAACAATAAATAAAGTCCTAATTAGCCTATTTCATGCACAGTAAGGTTTATCTAAGAAGTTTGTCTTTATTGCTGTACACAAACTTTTGTTTAGGTACAATGTCTGCTTGAATAAAGATCCGTTCACTTTGGAGTTCCTACTACGGGTACATGGAAAATATTCTATCTCTGGAGGGATCAAACTGCCAGAGTTTCACTACGGTCTAAGCCTAGGATGAGAAACAAGGGAGAGCTGCCTCTTATTTATAGAACTAGCGGCGGACCACGATATCACGTCCCATCAGCAGTAAAACAACAAAAAATGCAAATAAAGCATAAAATATGCAAATAAAGAGAGAGAGAAGTGAAACACCACCCTAAATGGGGTTGAGTGTAGTCAACACCAAAAGGGGTTAGAAGGTACATGGTGTACAATAGGCATAGTGGACAATGTAGTCACAATCTCCAAGGTGTCTAGCCATGAAGATTGGTGTTCTGCTGAGGTGTCTGTGTTTGCCAGGTTAGCCACCATGGTGTAGCATTAGCTACAATGTTTTGTTAGGCTGTGAGGGTTAGTGGTTATCTACAACTTCACCTCTTCTTAGTTTGCCAAAATGCCTTTAATTCTCTCCCAAGTGCTCCTTAGATTTTCCAACCTTGAAGACTTTGAGGGCACAAGTATTTATAAGTCTAGGGTTAGCAAAAAATGCAGGATGCCTACCATGTAATGGAGGGAACGATTAGGACTATGCTCAGCGTAGTCATTGTTCATGTGGTTTACTGATGAGGCTGATGATGTTGCGCTTTGCAGTGCTTTGCTGAACTTTGTGAGACTATGAGACTGTGACTATGCTACCAACTGCATGTGTGTGCACCGAGAAGGCCACAAGCTGCCTAAAAAATACAAGCTAGAGACTATGCTCTACAGGACTATGCTCTCCATGCTCTTGCATGGGGTTGAGCATAGTTACAATTTCAAAGCAAAAGGAAATATAAAAAGAAAATATTTTGTAGACTACACTTATCAAAGGTGAGTTGATTACATCTTGGAGCTAAGCTACGCATCATTGGCACACTGTGGAGGCCACTGGAGATTGTTCTAGCTAACTACACTCCCCACAAGAGGCTAACTACACTCTAGGTTGGGGAAGAGCATAGTCCTGGGACTTAGAAAAATTTGTAAAGATTGGCCTTTTTCTGACTACACTCTTCACAAGAGGCTAACTACACTCTCAACAAGGATCAAGCGTAGTCTCAACACTTTGCAAAATTTACAAAACCTAGCCTTCTATTAAGTATGCTCTCCGCCAGAGGTCGACTATGCTCTCCATGAGAGGTTGACTACAATCTCATCTAGGGAGAGCATAGTGTCAACACTTAGAAAAGATTTGCAAAATTGGCCTTCCTGCTAACTATGCTCTCTACAAGAGGTTGGCTACACTCTCAACTGGGGTTGAGCATAGTCTCAACACTTAGCCAAAATTGCAAAAAAATGGCCTTCGTGCTAACTATGCTCTCCATGAGAGGTTGACTACACTCTCAACTAGGGGTGAGCATAGTCTTAGCACTTAGAAAAAAATTTGTAATCAAGATGCCATAGTCTAGATTTGGTGGTGTTTCAAATATAACCTAATCTAACAAAGAAAGATATTCAAATAACTAAAGGTTATGAACTAAAAAGCTAATCATGGATTATGGGTGTGATCATAGATGACATCAAAACAAGGACTACAAGTAAGAGGATCATCGTAGCCTAGGGAAAAGCAACCTTGAGGAGGAAGGGATTAACAACAGTAGCAACCACAACCCCAGGAGCAAGCAACTGAGGTCATACATGTTACTCGACCTCTTTGGGAGGAATCTAAAGTGGAATTTATCAAGTAGATCCCCATTGTAGAAACAAGTCAATCTAAGTAGTCCAAGGCCTAACTTGAAGATCACCCTCAAGGAGGCCTACTTAAAATGCATTAGAATTAAGAAGGTTCAAAGATCCCCCAGGAGGTGAACTTTAGATCTTTCTTGGAACTAGCATCAAAAGAGGTTAAGAAACAACTATAGGAGTCTCCCTTATGGCCCATTCTCTCTAATAGTGGATAGTGGTACATGGGGAAGACTTACTTATTCTAGGACAGCTAATAAGAAGATGCGTTAGTGAAAATCAATGATATCACCATCTCTTATTTAGCTGAGGCCATAGCTGAAGTCCTCAATTTTCCCAACATTGGGATAAAACTTGCTAAAATATCAATGTAGATGGATCTAGAGGCCAAGATAAAATGGATTTAGTGATTCTACAAAGTTAATTGTAAGAGTTATGATGTTCTTATGAAGGGAAGAGATCCTATTTCAAGATTACAACCTATCACCTAAGCCCAATGATGATGTCCAATAAGATGATAGCCTTTTCCAATAGGTCATGCATTGCTCTAAATAGAAAATTCCTATTTAACCTATCCCAAATTATTTTTCTAGAAATTGAGAAATGCTTCAAGGAAAATGAGAAGGATATGAAAACACTCCCCTTCCCATATTCGATTCACAAGTTATGCAAAAGAAGAGGAATAGCTTTCTACTCAAACGATGTAGCCTTCCATGCTTCTACCACCTCATGATAGAAAATGATGAAGGATAAGGCAACAAAAAAGTTGCAAGAAGATGAGTAGCTATCACCACCATCACTTACAACCCTAAAAACTATACCACAGATGCTCATAGCTATCGAATGACTCAAAAAGCTTTGAGAGCAGCAATTGAACAATAGTAAGGATTTATAGGTGGTGGGAAGTTATTAGTTTACTATCTAACAATGATCCATTTGAACAAAGTTGCAAGGATCATCAACTAGCTAGATAATGAAATGATCCTATTATTCTCTACGTAGAGGAACCAAACACCCATGAGGTCCAATTCAAGTATGAGGGAAGCTACAGTGCCCATTCTTGAATAAACATTTATCAAGATTTTAGAAAATGCTATGGCCTTCTTAGTCATGTTAGAGGAAGGTGAGGGGGTAATAGTCCTGATGATGCAACATAAGAATCAAGAGATAGCATCAAAGGTGATGGTTGACAGAGTAGTGAAGGTCCTTAATGCTCTTACGATGTCTATACCATACATCACTACCATGGTAGATATTCATACATCTACAAGAGAAAGAAGTGGTCAGATGAACATTACCCAATATGGGTAGTTGTTGGAAAGACTGGTGGGAGCCAAGAAACTACTTCTAAAGATTTTTGATCTCTTAAATAAAATCATAGAAAACCAGTCACAACTACTTGAGACAAGGGACAAACTACTAATTACCAATGCATAACTTGAGAAGGCTACCATGACCAATCGTTGCTTAGCCATCAAATTTGCTGGGTTGAAAGCTTGTATCTCTAACCCTACCATTCTTAAGCTAGAGCTTACATGGGATGAGGCTTTTCAATGGCTTTAGCAAAAATACTAGAAGGTTGAGAATGCAAAATAAATGGTAATCTTCAATGCATTCTTATCAAAGACTTTAGCCAACAACACTGATAAGGACTTGTCATAGATTCACAAGGAGAACTTGGTCCTCACCAAGGACAATCACCACCTACAAAATGCTAAATGTAGAAGGATTAACTAGTTGAGTAAATCTACCAACAACAAGAATACCTTGCCTTGGACTTGAGAAGACTAGTAGTAGAAAACTAAAATCCCTTAATGAAGGGTTTATGCTCTTTGCTGGAAGACTACAATTGAGGTATCCACCTAGGAGAATGAGGCCCTGAAATTTGAATAAGTGAAAAATCATTACAAAGACCAAGTTGGACTACTAAAGGATGTTAATAAAACAAAGATAAAATTGACAAAGGTGAAGATGAATGAGACCTTCCAGCAACTCCAACAAAGAGGCAATGTATGATAGCCCATCTTTGATGGACTAAATGCTTACAATAAGGTAGAAATCCATCTAAAGGAGTTGTAAATTACTGAGATAACAAAGTATATGGAGCTTGCCAACCTTTAATATGAAAACTTAGCAATGCTGATAGTGGAAGGCTAAGGTTAGAAGTGGAGAAGTAGGTTGTCAGCTCCTACCTCCTTTATGAGGTAGAGTTCAAGCTTCATAAAGAGACAAAATAAAAGTTTGAGATAACCAATGTGGAGCTTGAAGTTCTCAAGAGTAGATTCACTGACTAATGATTTGTTGCTAAGAACCTAGCAAGGAGGATGAATGACTACCAAGAATTGCAAAACCTTGTAAAGATATTTGACATTAAATGTAAGACATTCACAATTTGGTTATTAATGCAAAGGAAATGTTTTCTTCAATGTCATGTTTGTGGGATATCCCTACACAAACTCATATTGACGAAGCTACTTGCACCATCTACGATTCATGGAGCAAAGAGAAAAAATATAAAAGTACTTTTGAATGCTTTCAAGCTTCCAGTAGAAGTAGCGGTGGTAGTAACAGCCTTAGCCACCAACAACATTAACACAAGATGAGGGACTATTTAAACCATAGGAGCCTCCACCTCTAGGCACAATTTGAGAATTTATCACATTTCTATCTATTCAACATGCACTTGCAAAACTTTATCTAAGTATCCAATTTTGTTATAAAAGAGCACTCATTTTTATAAAACTGTATAATATGGGGACTTTGAATTAGTTTGTTTGTTTGTCTATCAATAAGTTCCATATTTTCCCCAAATTTTACAAGAAACTTTATCCCAATTTTGTTCACTCAAGGATGAGTTTTCAGTTAGTTGTGGGGGTACGATGAACCATCAATAATATAGGCTACATCGATGCATACTTGTTTATGTAGCCCATCAACGTATGCCTATTGATGCATGCTAGGATGCATTGACATAGGTACATCGGCATTGACACAATCATTTCCTATATAAATGCACATACCCCCTCGCATTTATGACATCTTTTAATCTTAGCATTAGTTAGATTCTTGCAGTTTCTTCCTTCAGGAGTTAGATTATTTTTCCTTTGAGTACTTGTAGTATGGATTTATGAGATTGTATGGCATTTTATTCATGTGCCTATGTACCTAAACACATTTATATGGATGGTAATAAAAGCTAGATTTCTTATATCCATTGTAGCACTTAGACTTGCTTAATTTACTTTTCCTCATTTTACTTTACATGCAATCTACTTTCCTATTCTTAATTAATTAATATTTTCATTCATAAGCAATGCAAGTACAATCATTTCAAGCATAACATATGAATGCTTGACAATCCCAATAGTGAGTACTTGGTGTGCGTAGTAGTATAGACGCAGTAACCCAACAACATTAATATATGTTTAGGATGTGTATGGAAAATGGGAATGGATACTCCACATTAGGATAGTTAATGAAGTAGCTAATTAGTTAATTAATTCAATTATTAAATCATCATTTAATCATCTAGTAAATAGAGAAAATAATTTTTAAAAATATAAAAATAGATATCTTATGCCTTGACTGTACTTAACAATACACAAAGATAAGCACAAGTATGGATTAGGAAAACAACTTGCAACCATATAATTTACCATTTAGGAATATCAGCCACTTAGGTAAATAGGTCTATGGAATTCAACTAGATTATGTGTGAACACTTGTGATTTATATGGTTGGGCGTAGGGACTACCCATCACTTATCAATTATGTCATTGCATGCAAGAACACATACTATATTCACATAGATCTAATAATAAGATGGCTTGATAATTACTTAAGCATCATTCATGATAAAATGAATAAGTCAAAAAATTTATTGCTAAAGCTATTAGTCTTGCGAAAGGGTGTTTTCAAGAAAGAGAGGTTTCAAATCTCCTTTATAGGAATTCTAGTGCAAGGATGGGGATACTGAGGTTTTGAGCATTTTAGTCCATTTTATACGTAGATGGGTTTACAATTTACCATAACATCATTGTTAAAATGCTTGAGATATTTGAAGGATGATCTTATTGATAGGTATGGTGATATTAAAAAGAAACAATGCAATTCTAAAAGTTGCTTACTTACAACAGCACTGCGTAATAATTCAAAAATGATACATGTGGAATAAAATCATTTAGATTACTTGGATGAAATTAATCCAAAATCTAATTTTAAACCATTAATTGTTACACTTTTTCTATAAATGGATAACTGGAGAGGAGATAAAAATAATAAATATGTTTTCCTTTATTTGTTGTTGCTTACTGAAAGAAGAATTTTCAAGGTTATAGAGTTAAGGTTTCTTCTGGTAGGGTATACACATGAGGATATTGATGTAAGTTTCAAAAGACTATTAATGGTTATGAGAAAATAGGACATAATTGCTAGGGATGAAGATAGAGGAAGTAACTACACTCCATATTACATCGATATAGTATATGACTTTAAGGAAATTCTAGAAGAATATATATTATATCAAGCAAAAAGCCTTTGTGGAAAACATATTCATTATATCATATTCTACTAGATAAGGGTACTCTTGTGATGATATGGAAAAAATATATTAGGGAAAAAATTGGTTTGAATCATTTGAGTTATGGGAAACTATTAATAGATTTCCAAGGCTTCCTGGGGATGAACCAAGAATCCTACATATCACATTTGATCAAATAGGGCATATAACAATGATTATAGATTGCATTGGATCCCACATCAAGGTATGGAATGAGGTAATAGAATACCTTTAGGAGAATGATAAGGTAGAGTGGATGGAAAAAATAAATTATTGGAAAAAAGTATTAGAAAATTTACATGCTTTTTAGGAGACAGTATTGTGTGGGGATGCAATCACGCAACCTTTCTAACCAAGAACTTTTCAATAGGATATTATGGATCTAGGATTACATAATAATAAGAAGTTGCATATGTTGGGTTAATGAATAAGAAGCTAAAGAGGTCATTTAATCCATTTTTTGATATAAAAAATGGGATGATGCTTTTGGTTAGGCCAAGAGATGGAAACGAAGCAAGCATTATATGGATCGATAAGATTATAACAATGAATTGTTTCATGCCAAAATCAAGAGTAAAAGAAAAATGGTTGGGTTGTGAATGGATATATAATTCAAAAGATATTGAGGTTAAAACAGTGCAACCTAGCTATATGGTTTATGCATGGATAAGCAAAACAAGAGATGAAAGACAGGTAAAACTGAATATAAAAGCAAAGTTGACAATCAAAGACATGTTGTGGTAGAATGCGAATGATAATGCATAGTATGGGTAAAATTGCACAGTATCAAATTACAAGTTGACATTCATTCTCTTATATTTGAGAATGATGATATGCAAATCCAACATGATTTATTTTTACTTTCTTTATGTTGAAGTGATATAAATATTTTATTGGAAGGATCAACTTCACTTTATTGGAGTTTCTATTAATATATACCTTGAAATATATAAGTACTTTCTTTAAGTTGAAATGTATGAATTACTTTTTAATAAAAATGAATAATAACATGTGTACCGATTAATTTCAACTATGATTAATTACCAATTAGTAAAAAAATAAAAATTTTGAAAATTCCAAAAATAATCATGCATTCCAACTATAACAAAAATCTCCCTTTAACTTGTTGGGGCACATCATCTCTACTTTTAGTCGTTTTGTCATGTTTCCTTGCAAAATTGTCAATGGTTGGGGAGTTAGCCTTGCGAGAAGAAGACATTTTGGATTATGATGTGTGTGTGTTGAATAAAATAATATTATCTTTTAGATGATTAATTTTTAAGTTCTAACAACAATTGTAAATGATTCTATCTAATTACCAGCACTAGTCTCTAGCAATAGTGTCAATGATGACCAATAAGTAGTCCCAATGTTTAATCATACAAATCACAAGTGTACATAAGTGACCTAATCATAATTTGTGGATTGGACTAGCATGACCTAATCATAGGTTGTTGTCTTTGTAATTACACTCCCGTGGCCCTAGTGTATATGGTTAAATGTAATTGAGGCACATGATATTGATATTGTCAAAATTGTATTAAAATGTAGAAATTAATTCTAAAATTACTCTAATGTAGAAATTAAATATTAAGGTATCCTATGCGATAAGTATTTCTTCCTAGTTTGTTGTACACATCTAAGGTTCATGTAATTACTGATGGCTACGGTCTAAGCCTAGGATGAGCAAACCAAGTGATTATTGTTGGGCAAACCAAGTAAAAGTGATGTTGGAATTACTAGATGATACCTATTATGCTCAAAGCTAGTCATACTTATGCTATCATAACTATTGTACATATAATCATAAATGACTAATTAAGTGTATATGAAAGTAAGCATTTAAACTAATTGTGTGGAAAATAAATTACATCAGAAGTAAATTCTATGCTATGTTAAAGTGTTGTAATGGAATAAAATAGGTTTGATCTTTATTGTTGATCATGCAATATGTTTAGGTGTATATCACTTGAATAAAAATTCTTAACAACTCTTTCATATCATGTTGTAGGCACTTGTTGATAGATTCTAACTTCTACAAAACAAAACTACAAAAATACAACTAAGTTATTTTTATAGACATTTATTGCCTAACACAATTTACCCTGATGCATTGATGTAATAATGTTTACACAGTACAAAATCTATTACTAGGCTCAAGTGGGCCTATTACTAGTAGAGTGTGAACAAATAAGCTAAGTAGCTTTCCCCTTGTGCATTAGCTCTCCTATATGAAATCGCCCAATACACCTCACAAAAGAAATTAGTGCCTGTTCCGTTCATCGTAGGCATTCCTCAACTAAGAAGGATTTTTCGTAAATTTACCTTACTACGATGACCAAAGTGAAGGGCCTTTAGCCGGGCAACGACCCCGATACTTAAAACGGTTCATCAAGCACCCAAACTCAACAAAACGCATTATTGGAGGCAAGGCAAGGCATGATATCGTCAAGATGACGCAATCAAAACTCTCCTTCCCAAACTCTGTGCAGGGTCAGTATTTGTGGGCTAAATCTACACAAAAGTCGTTACTGCTCAATATGGCGTCTGAAAAATGTGATGCACTATTTTCCTAACTTCAACATCTACTGAAGGAGCGGTGAGATACATATGCCGACAAAGATGATGAATGAAAAAGAGAAGAAACAAAACAAGGTGCACAAACACACCATGCTTGTCTCGCATAAGCATCGCAGACCACGGCAAATCCCCAGCCCAGCGGAACCAACCATTTTCCGTTTTCGCAGGGCAATAAGTTATAGTGGCTCTTACAACAAACCCTAATATAATATCAATTATGAAACTCGTAATTGCTCTCAAGTGAAGTGGAGTGTAGCTTTAAGCGTACTTGCTTGTTTGTTTGCCAAGTTTGTGTCCTACGCATCATCATCATCACCATCAAAGAAGGAAAGAAAGAAAGAAATACAAGGAAAAAAACTAAACTGGAACTGGAACGAGGGGCCAGGCCCGCCCATGTTTTAGGGTTGGAGAATTAAGCACCTCACACACACATGAGACCCACCAACTAACTAGTCCAGTCACCGCCATCCAAATCCAAATCCAAATCCAAACCCAAATGCTCGAGGTGGAGTGCTGCCCAAGAGACTCCCTCCGTCCCTCCCTCCCAGCGATAACCACGTCAGTAAGGTCCATTTGTTTTCCCTCATCCACCACAAGAAGCTCCCGCTGCCACTGTTTTTATGCTTAACAATCGTCGTCAAAAACAGACATACTCCGCATCTCCCTCCGTCTCTGGATTTTGGGCGACCAGATTTTCACTTTGCAGCGTGGATTTTTGTTGGTGATGAGATTTGCAGTGTGAGTGAGTGTGAGATGGGCGACTGGCAGCGGCAACAGCAACAGCAACCACTGCAAAATGCGCAGCAGCAGCAGCAACAATCTCAGCCTCAGCCTCAGCCTCAGCCTCAGTCTCAACCTCAGCCTCAGCCTCAGCCTGTGCCGTCTCCTCCGACAGATGTGGTTGTGAACAGCAAGCGACAACGGCGGCCGAGTGTGAGATTGGGCGAAATAGGCGATTTATCTGCGGCCTATTGCTCTCACGATTTTCTCAAAAAGAAGCCTCGCCCAGTTTCTTCGTCCAGTGGGTTTTCTGCAAAAATCCCTAAAATCAGCAGAAATCAGCACCACCCTTCTTCTGCTGTGAATTTAAGCGGGGACGAGGATCATGATGAGGGCCTGAGCACTTTTGGATTCAAGGACTCTTCGGCCTTGCGTTTGGCCCCCGTTCTGCTCAACAAACGTCTGCGCCACCGCAGAGTCCGCAGAAGGGAAATAAAGATAACCTCTGACAGCAGTAATCGACACAATCTCCAGCAGCAGCAGCCCCAGCCCCAGCCCCAGCCCCAGCCTCAGCCCTCTAATGGCGGAAATAGGTATGGCAAGGATTTTGGCTGCGAGCAGCCTTCCAATGGCGGAAACTGCTATAACAAGGGATTTGGCTATGATAACAATGGCAGTGGCCAGGACAAGGGCTTTGAGTATGACAATGGTTTTGGGGTCTCCTGTGATGGTTACAAGGATTCTGACATTGATGTTGCTACCTCTGGTAGCCCTACCAACATGAAGGAGACTTGTACCATTCACCTTGATTCACCTAAGATTCATGATGAAGAAGAAGAAGAGGAAGAGGAGGAGGAGAATGATAATGAGCATCTGGAGATGCAGTATGGTAGTAAGCAGCAGGATGATTTGGAGGAGAAAATGTTGGCTTCCTCCAGTGCAGTTCAGTATCTAGGCATGGTGAAAGATGTTAGGGCATGGCTTAGTGGGCTTGGTCTAGGCAGGTATGCAGAGGTGTTTGAGGAGCATGAGGTGGACAAGGAGGTTTTGCCCTTGCTCACTCTGGATGACCTTAAGGAGATGGGGATTACTGCTGTGGGTGCCAGGAGAAAGATGTTCTCTGCAATTCAGAAGCTTGGCAAAAAGTTTGCAGCAGTCTGATCAGGGTACAAATCTATCATACTCTCTGTGATGATGTATAGATAGATAGCTCTGTAAATGTACTGTCCCTTTGCTGTACATGTTACAAATGAGGCATAGCTGAATAAGGAATAGTTTCCTTATGTGTTCAAATTTATGATGCTTGGTGATGTTTTTTCCAAATTAATGTTATGTTTTTATATATTATTTGCTTAGATTAAGAATTCTCACGGTAAGGAAAATCCGTATTTAAGATGACACAGGAGTTGAAACATTTTAATAGCCTTTTAATGAATGATATTTAAACAATTCAAATGCAAAGAATCACGAGAAGTTCTAATAAGATGATAGACAAGTTGAGCTTGTGCGTAGTGATAAGACTATAAAGTTGTTGAAAATGTGCTTAATAGTTGGAATCATTATTCAATTTTTCTGTCTATTCCGTGGTATTAAGTTTTAAATCCATAGAATGATGGGACATTAATGAAATGAAGCAAAAGTCGGGAATTTATTTAGCATTTTTGCTTTTGAATTTTATTATGTATTCTCTATGCTTTTCAAATGCATAAAATGATCAATGATATAAATAAGATGACAAAGTTTAAAATGTAGTAATAGCTATGACTATTGACAAAATCTATGAAATTTAGTAAAAGTCACACTCAATGGTTTTAAAATTTCTGATGAGTGACATTTGCTTTTTTATTATTGTTGAAGAAAATTACAAAAACGGTATTGGAATTTTTATTATTAGGTGGCTTTTATAAGTTATAAATGCATAGATATATTTACATAACGTGCAGCTGTAAATTAGGAAAGTCTTATGTAAAGTATCATGCTAGAAGTCACAATGGCATTAGAATCTTTATTTAACTGTTGTTGAAGGAGTGGAAAGGTACTGACGTAAATATTGTATTTTAAGATTAGCTTCTATGAAAACTTTTTATGAAGCTTGTTGGCTGTATCTACCAGCTTGTGCAAGTATCTTAGTAAAATGATATGATTGAGGAAAGTTCGAGGATGAACTAGTTCTACCTTTAGCTGTATGGAATATCAAAGATCTTGCAATTTAAAATAAATATTCTGAGAATTCTGCACTCCTTATCACATTTTGGTCAAATGAAGCCTTTAGGCTTTTTAATGTTGATATTTCTAGTTTGCATATATCCATATTTATTGACTTGTTTGATTTATTTAAATTAATTTTTATTTAACAGGTAGAAAGGTTTCTAACAAGTCTTTATACATATTTTAATGCGCTCATTAAACACTCCTGCCAGCCACTATATTATCTTTTTATCTTTATATCATTGTTGCCAAATTTTTTCGTGTTGGAAATTGGATACTTGAGAATGTGTTTTGAGAGGTTCATAAAACTGATTATGGAGGATCTTAGAAAGCTTGATTTTCTGGCTTGCAATTAATGTAGTAGCATATGTTAGGATTCATCCCAAGCACAGTAGCTATGAACTTGAACTCAGGAACTAGTTTGAAATTTTATTTACGATTGTACTAATTTGTAATTCATTTGAAAATCCCAAATATTGATAATCACAGGCTGATGCATTTACATACATGCTACTCAGAACTTAGAATTTCTTAAAATTTTGAGCATTGGAATACAAAAACATGTCAGAAAATATGTCCAGTGAAGTTACAATGTAAGCCATGTACTCACATTAGTTCCTGAATTTCTTGTTATGGTAGAAGAATTCCTAACTTGATTCACATACTAGGATGTTTAACTTGGTGCCTGCTGTTTTTTATTTTAATGGGGTACCGGGTGATAGTTTTCATTTCTATTACCATTAAAAACATCTAGAAAGAGTTAATTACTTTTATTCAAGACGTTAGAGATCAGCTCATAGTAGCGATGGCAATAGTTTTATACTTGGGTAATTGTCTTGATAGTCTAAGGTCAACCCTATCACAGTTTATTTTAACAGGGTTGATTTCAAGTTTTCATTTTTAAAATACTATTTTATTGATTTTTAAAAAATTTTAGCTTAGCGATTAATAACACTTTGGAGTCAGAGTAACATACGTCTATTTTTTGTAGTTTAGTGGGATGAGCTTCTTTTCTGTTTTTGTTGTGTTTCCAAGTTTCGGGTAAGTGGATATGTAGAGGAATGCAACCTTGTAGTTGTCATTTAGCCCATAAGTTGACTTATTATTATTGTTATTAGAGCTTTATACTGTTGGTTATAATATGGTATAGTGAGAATTAAGCTCATATCCTCCCCCACTTTAGAAAGGCATAAACACTTTCAATTGCTGCCCTTATGGCTACCCCAACATGAGTATAAAATAGAAGACACTCTGGGTCCCCATCTACACGAACAAATGGAAACTTAGGATGCCAGTGTGGGATTTGACATCCTTGGTCCAAGGAAGTCAGGCTGTCTGCCAAAAAATATCCAGGAAGTCCAAGCAGTTGAGGAGAGACCTCTCCAAAATCTAAGCCGAAACACAAACCGAGAATGCCCACCTTGTGGCACCACAAACAACAGTTCTGAGTGCTGCCTGGTTCTCTGCCACCAATGATCTTTTGGTGGTCAATTTTATTTCAAGTTCCCTTTCTTTGGATTCAGAGCATCTCTGAGGTGCCTTTTGTTTACTATGGATCATGTTTGCATTATGTTTTCACTGCGGTCTGCAGTTCTTTTGGTGTAGGCGGGTTTTTGTCCCTTGCTAACGAGTGCTGTTCCTCTTGTGACAGCAGCTTTTTTTGTGATGGAGTCTACTCCCCCTTTTTCGAGATTCAATGAATTACAAACTCCTCTCAAAACATGAAAGGAAAAAGAAAACACAAAGAAAGAAAGAAAACAGAATACTAAAGAGGGAACACTATATACTGTAGTTTAGTAGTTTAGTGGGATGGGCAAAAAGGCAGTCAACCCAGGCAGTGGTGGCACAGATACGTACCAAGAGAGTTTGCATAGCATCAACAAGGCCCACCTCATTTACGATATCGTAAAACCTGTTTACGCCTTTCCTTGTGCTCGTAGCCCTCAAAAGTTATTTTATTATTGATTGGAGGTCAAGGTTTATATTTGAGATTTGAGATTTTTGTTCCGCATTTTGTTTGTCAATCATTCTTGTATATTCTATAATTTAAGATGATCAGGAATGTTTCATGAGAGGTTTCAGGTTTTTTTCCTTTTCTTTTATTTTTGAAAGTAGATTTTTATGTCTTAAACTGAAAAAGCTAAATCTTAATGTATTTCTGACTTCTGGAAATTCTGGCTTCTTGAATAATTTGTTGAATTTATATATGCACATAATGTAGCTTTGTTAGGAAAGAGCAGTTGAATTATGTATAATGGTTTAGCACAAATAAAGTCTCTATTAGATTGTGAAGCAGATAGCTGCATTGGTGTAGGAATACTAATGTTGACCAAATTGCTGGCAAGAAGGCTTTCCAGCTGGGGATTAACCCTGCACATTGATCATTTGATGCTAATGAATAGTTTTCAAGTTGTCTATAGGATTTCATCATCTACTTTGTGATTTAAAACCTTGGGCAAAAGCACAAAATCAGAATATTAGAATCCATTGTTTTAAGTCTTTTATAAAAGAATTCTTTGCTCCTATATTAGGAGAAAGAGAGATTGAAGAATTTGCTGTTGTTATCCTTTCAAATTATAGTTTTGCACCTGCTAATCTTTCACGTGCGTTGTTTTTGTGAGTTTTGTTACATCTCAACTTTTGATTTCCTTCAAAATTCCTTCCAACATTTTCTATTTGCTATTTTTAAATAAAATCGTTTGTTTGAATTTTTATCCTCTGTTTTCATTGTTTTCATAAGTGAAATCACCGATACGGGGGAGGATATTAAAGTTATTTATCTATAAATAAAGAAATTAAAAAAAATGTGGCATCAGCGAGATTACTGAAACTGAAATTTTATTATGTTCATATACTAAAAATGATCGATTGTAGAAACAGTATATTTATCTAAACAGAAAAGATATAGATTCAACAGGAAGTACTATTAGATGCAATAAAATTTGATGAAACGAACTTTTTGCTGCAATAGTATATTAGATGTTCAGTCAAGGGAACACTAAGAAAAACAAATTCCTTATTCTTGCACAAAACCTGCATGTGCATTTTGCTTTAGGGAGGTTAATTGATCTTCCATTTTCTATCCTAGTCTCTGTAAATGAAACCTGTAGATTAAATGAAACCTGTAGATTAAATTATGAGATCTGATTGGATTTTAGTTGTAAGATAAGAAACCACTGACTTTAGTTGATTACCTTAATATGCTACAAGTAAAATTTTCTCATACTTTCTACATTTGATTGTAACTTTTCCAGCACTTCTTAACTAACTTGGGAATGTGCTTATGATTAATTTTCACTATTTCTAATAAAATATTTCATGTCTTTAGCCATTGTATATGGTTTTCGAAAACTTAGTTTGCTCAATTTTTGCCAAATTTTGAATATAGCTATGGAATTGTTAGGGCTTTAGCTTCTAAGAGGAGTAAGTCATATTCTAAAAGCAACATAGAATAAGGTGTTCATGCCTTCATAGTCAATTAATCTAATAAAAATATTTTTTTGCACCCTTTCAATAGCCTACCAATATTTTGCATTGAGGCTTGGGTCCCATATGGCACACCTATATAACATAGGAGAAATGGCAACATGAAAAGATTTTCTTCTAATTTTCTAAGCCATAATCTTAACATTTTACTTTTGTTTTTAATTACATATAGAGCCTTAATTCCTCGAGTAGTTATTTGCTTGAGACATTTATCCCATATGTAGTTACTTAGATAGTGGAGACCTAAGTATTTAAAGGAGATCACTATTTCTACATTTGCAATTCCAAGTTTAAAATTATAATTTACATTTTTTATACCTCATCGCTGAATTTGAACTTTGAAAAATAATAACTGATTTTGAAGTAAAATCCAACTTCTTTCTTGCTGAAA
Organism: Gnetum montanum; assembly: GCA_015680685.1. NCBI lineage: Eukaryota > Viridiplantae > Streptophyta > Gnetopsida > Gnetales > Gnetaceae > Gnetum > Gnetum montanum. The sequence goes on along the minus strand of MNCI01022150.1, from coordinate 35,370 downwards.
CAAGAATCTAAATTTTGCATTTTACAACAAAAAAGTTCCATATATAGAGTTCCAAATAGGGAATATGAAACATGGTAAGACAAAAGGAGGGATGAGATGAAGGGATGGGTCACAAATTACAATAGGCCGAAAATAAAATTACTAAATGTTTTAATTCTCAGTGGAATTTTAATCAAATTTGAGCTCATAAACAACAATCTTCAGCTTGAGCGAAAATTATCTTTTGCAATTACATTGGTAGATTTACTTAGCTACTTTGTATTGAGGTATAAGAAGTTTATGCATCATTTACATTCTTTGTCATCATATCTATTGGATTTACTAAGGTATGAATTTTTATCAAATTTATGCATTTCTTTTCAATTTGTAACCTAAGTTGAATATACATTGATCTTTCATGAAATACTACATTGTGTGCTAGAAATCTGGTACTTTGATTGTCAATAAAGATTAAGATACAATCCTTCCATGAGATTCTGTAACCAAATTTCCTCTCTACAAGCTAATGTAGTTGCAATATATTCTACCTCCATTGAAGAAAGTGCTACTATTAATTGCAACTTGGACTTCCAAGACACGAATCCTTCTGCCATTATACATACTTGGCTTGATGTAGGTTTTCTTTTATCCAAATCAAAGCAAAATCTAAATCATATTCACCTATAATCTCCTTTTTACTTTTGTTGTACTAAACCTTCACTTTAGTTGTACCTTTTAAGTATTGAAAAATCTAATGAACTGCTTTCTAATGCTTCTTGTTAGGATTACTCATAAATTTACTTACAATGCGCACAATATGAGCAATGTTTGGTTGAGTTCTAACCATCACATACATCAAGCTATCAATTACCTTAGAGTATGGTGTCTAAGGCATGTATTACTTTTCCTCTTTAGTTTTAGGACATTGATATGAAAACAACTTAAAATGCATTCTAATGAGAGTACCAACTAGTTTTGAGTTTTCCATCTTAAAATTCTCAAGAATTCTTTTGATATGTTGTTCTTGTGATAAACATACTTGACCACTTTTTCTATCTTGCATTATATGAATGCCAATGATTTGTTTAGCTTCCCACAAATCTTTCATGTTAAATTTAGAATACAAGAGTTCCTTCACAAGTTTAATTTCCATTTCTTTTCTTGCAGTAAGCATGTCATCCACATATAAAAGAAATGCAATAATGCTTTCATCTTTGCACTCTTACCATAAAGGCATAAATTTGTGGTAATTCTTTGAAAATTAATCGTACACATAAATGAATCAAACCTCTTATACCATTGTCTTAGGTTTTTTTTTGAATCCATATAGACATTTTCTTAATTGGGAAATAAGATTTTTCTTTCCTTCAACTGGTTGTTTCATGAATATATCCTCTTCTAAGTCTCCATGTAAAATTGTAGTTCTCACTTCCATGTGCACTAAGTCCAACTCCTCCATTGCAGCTAAAACTAGAACAATCCTAATTGAGGTTAATTTGGCAACTAGAGAAAATACATCAAAGAAATCAATTCCCTTCTTTCATAAGTATCACTTTGCAACCAACCTTGTTTTAAATAGATTAACTAAACTTTTTGTAACATATTTTACCTTGAGCAACCATTTGTAGTTAATAGCTTTTCTTTCCTTTGGAAGCTCCATTAGATGCCAAATTTGATTTTTATACAAACATCGTATCTCTTCTTTTATGGCTTCTTGCCATTCCTTGTAGAAAAATAAAATAAGAAAAAAAAAAGATAAATGCTATAGGTAAATAGAAATCAAAATAGCAACACACAAAATTTACATGGAAACCCCAAATCAAGATGAAAACCATGGGCAGAAGTAGAGAGTTAATTCATTAGATTAGAGATTGAGATTGTACTAAAGGGGAGTGTTCCCCACAAAGGGTGATCCCAAAAAAGGGGAGTGCAAAGGATGTCTACATAAAATGGTGAGAAAATAGCATCCCTTAAACTTTTGAAATGATCGACCCTTCAACTTCTGTAACAGTCGACCCTTCAACTTCGATAACGGTCGACCTTTCAACTTTCGTAATAGCCAACCTTTCAACTTTTGTAACGATCGACTCTTCAACTTCTATAACGACCAACCCTTCAACTTCTGGTATAATGTAACAACAAAAAACCAGAAATAGAATTTGGGTTACTGTATCATACTCTAACAATCTCCACCTTGATGTGAATTCCATTACAAGGAACAGATCTCCAATCTTTGACAAAAGGTCTCCACCTTTTCCACAACAACAACAAAAGAACTTAACAAGAAACACCAACCAAGTTACTTCCCTAATTTCTCAGGAGGCTATGAATTAGATCCACATCAACATTTACAAGCCTTCTGTGATGCCTGTACATGGAACAACATTGATAACGGGTGGCAAAAACTCAAGCTTTTCCCTATGACACTCGTTGGCCAAGCAAAAGTATGGTATAGAGCATTAAAACCAAATTCAATACGATGTTGGCTAACAATGGTAGAACTCTTTAGCAAAAGATATCAAACCTA
>MNCI01022141.1:356277-375016 GCA_015680685.1 Gnetum montanum | reverse complement strand
AAACACACACATGTAAGTATCACCAAAATGAGGTAAGAATTCTATGTTACACAGGACATGAGCTACAATTACATGAACAGTGAGATGAAACGAAGTATAGAGGGGATCATAGAGATTGGGACATGAGGTAACTAACCTAGAGCATAGTGAATCCTTTGTGAAAAGAATGATTAACATGTCATTAACTCATTGTTTAAAGATCAGGATCAAGTCCATCCTCTAATTAGTGACATCGCATTGTTTCATCCCATGATGAGCAACTATGAGAGTACCATAACAACAAGGTGTACAGTCACTTGGCATTTTATTCAAGGGAGGAGTGATTTTTATTTTATGGCACTTTTCTTTTCGTTTGTTATTATTATTATTATTTTTCTCTTCTCTTCTTTTTTTGAATACTGAATCCAAAAAAGCCGTCAACCATCAGGCATGGGTGCATGTGTTTCCAATGGGACCCCTAGAACATTTTTGAGTACCATTTTGATTACTCTTACTCCCATTTTTTGTTAGATCTACAAGGATCTTAGTACAACCATGTTGCATGATAACTTCCATAGACATCACCAAAGAGAATCCACAAGTCCCCTTGATGTCACATCCTAATCATTCCTTCTTGGTCCTTCCTTCTTCATTCTAGGTACAATGAACACAAAACTAATTTTATGTTTTAAATAATGTCAAGAATATCATTGTATCCTTGAATAGAACCTTTTATTTGTAGAATGGATGAGTGGATGTAATGGGCCCACTGTCTAAATAATTAATCACTCGAAACACAGCAACATAGAACACACCTCAACCAATGATCCACATGAGTGTTTTATTCATAGACGAGATTACTTATAAAAAATGTAAAAGGAAAAAAAAGATAAAAACATAAGATAAGAAATGGAAAAATGAAAAACCGGAAAACAAGAAGTTGTAAAATTAAAGAAAATAAAAATTGGTTATTAATCCTACTTGTTACTAGAATGGGGGATATCCCCCATAACTAATTGGTTGAGGATGGAAAGAATTAATAAATGGAAGATGAGGATCCTTGCATGTTGGAAATATTGTGGCCTGGTCATGGTTACCCCATTGGGGTTCACACACTTGATTATAGTGAACATAGTGGGGCAATTTATATGGTGTAGTTCCTGAATAACAAGTTGACCCACTATGATATTTGGGACTGTTAGATGGTATGCAAGGATTGGGTTTTCGCTCTCCATTCCTGTGTTCATTGGGCCGTGTCGCTGTTAGAGTGTGAGTTGGTGGCCCTGATGGAGTTATGTGAGGCGTTGGGGTCAAAGATAAGGATGCACCACAGTGTGGAACTTGTGCTAAGTTGGAGGATGCAGTGGCCTCAGAATTGTGTTGTCCCTTCCTAGGGTCATTCCTAAATAAGGGACACCTTCAATGTTGCTGAGGTCTCTCACTGTTGTTGGAAGTAGTAGAACAAGTAATGTTTGTGAGTTGTTGCTATGGTGTAGACACCTTAGGAACAGTTGGTGGCAATGTAATAGGAGAGAAAAATGAGAATGTTAAAATTGAGGAGCATTGTAAGGTACACAAGAAGATGGTTGTGTTGAATGCATGGGTTGATAGTATTAAGGAGAATGGTAATGTGGTGAGATAGAGTATGTTGACCCAGTTGGGGAAACAGGATGTTGAACAAGATAAGCGTTTGGGTTTGGATGATATGAAGGATGTCTCCAGTTTAGGGGTGGTCTCCCCCATGATTGGGATTGTTGCCACTGTGATTGAACATAGTATCTCTGTACGAACTCTGGATGTAACGTGTTTCGCCAATGCGCATATAAATGTAACAATATTGGGCATTGGTCCTTGGGGTGATCATACAAGCATATGTTGCATTCATACGTATGATTGGTAGTTGAGCTCTTATTTCCTTCATCCCTTCTTCCCAATTTTCTAATGTTTTTTCCTGCTTCTTAGGTTGTCAAAACTCTATATCCAATAATATTAATAAATTCTCCACACTTTTTATATGTCCTTTCCAACATCTTATTGATCTTTGCCTTGACTTCTTCTAGTGATTGCTGTATTGGCAAAGATGATTCTTTCTCCTTGTGATAGGTTGATTTCTCCTTTTTCTGATCATTGACCTTTGTTAAGTTGAGATTTTTGTCCCATTGATGTTTTTCAACACTCTCCCATCTAGCCATTTCTCCTTCTTCTTTTGCTACCCACTTAATAAGCTCTTGGATTTGATGGATTTGTAGTTTGTATAGTTGACCTTGGGCATACATCCCTAGGGTTCCTCTTGTTTCATCATGTAGCCCATCAATGATATGGTACATTAAACTTTCCTTAGAGAACCCATGGCCTGGACAGTTGTTTAACAATGCGTAATATCTTTCTAAGGCCATGTCCAAGAGTTCATGTTGTGCTTGTTTCCATCCTTGGATTTGTTTCCTCAAGGCTAACACTCTTGCATAGGTTTGATATTTTTCATTAAAGAGTTCTACCATTGTTGACCAATGTTGTATTGCATTTGGTTTTAACGATCTATACCATACTTTTGCTTGGCCAACGAGTGTCATAGGGAAGAGCTTGAGTTTTTTCCAACCATTATTAATGTTGTTCCATGTACAAGCATCGTAGAAGGCTTGTAAATGTTGATGCAGATCTAAGTCATAGCCTCCTAAAAAATGGGAAATTTTGTTTAAATCGAGACTAGGTAGACGGCTCTCTTTACGATGCCAACGGGAGATTTGAACAACCTCTTGTATTTGCGTTAAGCTTGTAGTGGCCAGTGGGGGTTCATCATCATCGGGTAAGTTAGGCTTTTGTGTGTTGGGATGACGTTGCCTTCATTCATGTTTATAAGAAACCCCCACTATAGGTTGTTTACTCCAATCTTCATCATCATATAGTTCATTGGTTCTCCAATGAACTTCCTCACTAAGTGTGGCATGATCGTAATCTTGTAGGAGAGGCATGGTTGTGAAGTTGTGTGTGAATTTATATGTGACTTTTAATAATTATTTTTTTAAAAAATATATATTGTTAATTCCTTTACAACAACCTTGTATGATATAACTAATCTAGATAACTATCACCATCCCTGGCAACAGTGCCAATGATGAGTGGCGAGGTATCCCTACACTCAACCATACAAATATGAGCATTACACGTGCGATCCGGTCGAGCTCCATAGATGGACTAGTTGTGGCATCTAAATAGTTATCCTTAGGTTGTAGTTTGTTGTCTTCCCACTTGAACTAGTATTAGCTTTGTCATGTATGGTTTAGTCCAGAGTGAGGTGTATGATGTGTTTTCTAACCTAATGCTACTCCTGAAGGCAAGGGAAGGTAATATTTTCTAAGCTAAGGGAGAAAGGGTAAGAAGGGATCTATTTAGCCTAAGTGTAATGAGCATCTATTCCTTAATTATCCGTACAAACCTTGGACTTCATGCACAACTACCACTAGGATTACCAAGAGCAGATCCTAGGTACGCTACTGGGTTACCAAGTAGTCACACTTAAGTGCTCGTAATCAAGTTGTATTCATTCCACATTTAATAGGACTTTAAGGGTGAGAGATATTAACTAAAAAAGTAGTAAATAATAATTAATTAAATTATTAAACTAAGTAAATGCTACAATGATGAAGTAATCTCGATCTTTATTTTAGGGCATGTGCATGTCCAAGTACATCACACTCGAATAAAGGATGTTGTACAATTACATTCACCAGAATGCAGGCATATAATTGGAGGAAAACAGTTGAGAGAAAAACAAGAACTAAACTTTAACACTTAAACTAAAAACTAACTAAAAACTAATTTCCTAACTAATCTGTCTACCTCTTATTTATAGATGAGGAGATAGGCTATGATATTGCGTACATAATATCGTGTCGGTAGTGAGATCGTGGATGCGATATCGTGGGTGTGATATCATGGCTATCAGCAAATTCATGGCTCATCATTAACTAACCCAACCAATAGATATGCAAGTGGGTCCTCCCTAAAGTAGGCACAGGCCTTTTATTACCCTTGCATAACTTCAAATCGAAGAGTTCGTAGGCCCTATGGATGATTAATGGTTATGGAGAGTTAAGTACAAAAACCTAAAAGAAACTACCTAATAATTTTTATACATCAAACCAAGACATCAAATAAGAACATGAAACTGGCAGTGAGGTGAGATATGAAAAACCATAGGTGGATGAGAGAAAGTGGAATAAATTTCCTGATTAAGGTCATATGAAGTCCCTTGTGAAGTTTGTGGTTAAATGACTTGATATCCATCTTTAGTCTAGAACAAAACCAACCACGTTCAGTGACTTTGCATTGTCATTCGATGACCAATCTACACCCCCCTCCCCTCCCTCGAGACACAATAATGCTTCCACAGAACAACCACCATTCCTTATTAGAGATGAAAAGAGAAATAGGAAGTGAGGAAGGGCCTTAGTTAGAGGGGTCCTTCAGGCATGGGTACATGTCTTTCTAGTCTCATAACCAGTGCTTGTAGCCTATTTATTTTGTCTAAGGGGTGTGCTTTGAATTCCCATTGGGGTTTTTTTAAAAAAATAAATTTGGGTTTTTTGGTGATGGGAACCGCACCATGCAAAGACTTATTCAATTTCTTGTTATTAATCAACACAGAATGGTAAGAAATCCATGAAAACACACATGCACCCAATCAACCAAAAAGATACAAAGAATATTAAATCCCCTTAAAGCAACACCATATTCAACCCTTTGAATCCTTTCCAAATCTGGAAGCTACCAAAGTCATAAATTCATTAAAGTTTTATTAATAAAAAAGAGACTACATATTTCCAAAATAGGAAAAACCATAGAGAGTGTGGATGGGTGGATGTTATGGACTTACTATCTATTACATGAAAAAGAAACCATGTCCTAGTTATCAATAACAAAATTCAAAGCTAGAATCTAGAGACCAATAATCAAATAACTAGATAGCACATGCCCACATCAATTAAATCATACTGTACCAAATTAGCAAGTAGACAGCATTATGAAAATAGAATAAGAAAATCACACAAAATAAAGGAAAAATATATAAGAAGTTATGAAATATGTAAGAAGAATAAAACATACTAATGATGTTGCAAGACAAAAATTTTGAAAAATTAATAACATAAAAAAAAGTGTAAGATAAAGAATGTGTAAAACAAAAAGTTGTAAAAGTAACAAAGTATAAAACAAAAAATGTGTAAAACAAAAATATGAAAAACTAAAGAGTCTCTTATATGGTTAGCATGAATGGTCATCTCCCCCATGACTAAGTTTGAAGGAAGAGATGTGACATGTTGAATGTGGTTGTTCATCTATGGAGACATTTGTTACATTGGCTTATGTTGGCTTGTGAAAAGGTTTTTTCTATTTTATGTTAACCAATAGCCTATTGTTTTGGTCCTTCATAGGTTCCATGCATTTTGTGTTGCTTGTAGAATTAATGATCAGCCACAGGGTTCTCTTTAGTTTAGTGGCTGCTATGTATAGGCACTTGTAAATTTTAGATTCAATTGCATACTAACTACATCTAGTAGTGGGTATGCTTTTGATGGATCATAACTTCTGCACATAGTTGCACCTAGTGTCATTATATGTGATACATGGAACTTTCTTTCTCTTGATAAGACCAAATTCATTTTCCCAAGAAATATCCAAGGAGAGGTCACAAATCCTTATTCTTGCATCAACAGTGTCGAGCCAAGCTCTTCCCATAATGATAGCAAAGTTCTTGTTGTAATTGTCAACCTTGATTACTAGGAAGTCAGCAAGATAACACCAGCCACAAATAGTGATTGAAATATTCTCCACCAATCCTCACTTTTCTTAAGAGGTGGTAGGTTCTAGGCTTTGTACATTTCAAAGAAAATTAGATTCATGCCTAAACCTAAATCAAGAAGAGCTTTTTATGGGTCATTTTCAGCAATATGTAGGTAAATGAGAGGACTTCAAGGGTCAGATAGTTTCCTGGAAAGATTACCAGCCTTGATCCAATTAGATATGACATGATTTATCATGACTATGTAGGACTAAGGAGATCTTTGGTTTGAAGGGATCCCAATAGGGTTTAATATAGAGGATGGAGGTGAGATAGGGTGTTTGGCCACATTAGTCTATGAGGGCTTTGTAGGAATTTTAGTGTGGAAGAATCGCCCTTTTTAGGATCAGTGTTTTAGAATGACTTGGCCAAGGAGCCAGCTTTATGTTAACAACATTGGTAATGGTTTGTTGTTATGACAAAGTGGGAATTTCACCCTGCATGAATGGAGTAGGCAGTAATGGAGCTAAGGGTGTAGGAGGAAGATGTGCAAGAATAGGAGGGTAAGGGTAAAAGATGGTATTCCTTCTTTCATATGGAGAATGAGTTTAATAATAATCAAAATGATGGTAGTGAGATTGAAAAGTAGAAACATGATTGGAATAGTCACATGAAGACAAGGGTTGCTAGACGTAGTACTCATATGAATCAGGTTGTTGGTAAGGGTATCGTTGCCTTAGTGGTGCTAGCACCCATGACTGTGGTTGCTGCCACTATTGGTACTGCTCATATGGTTGTGGTAGAGCTCAATTTGGATAATACTATTGTTGTTGAAAGAACTGCAGTGAATTACCTTGTGGATAAGGTAATCTTCTAGGTGTTTTCCTTTGTGTTAGATGTGGATTCAACGTATACATCCTAGACTCCTGTAAGCATGACACTATGGGTTAACATCCCTTAGGATGTTCATATTGGTAGATGTCACACCCACCATCATCATCTGATTCACTTCTCATAACTTCTTCTATTGTAGCAATCTTGCCCTTAACTTTTTGATAGGTACGTTTAGCTTCCTTGCGCCTCCTGCACTCATGATCACTACCTTGTTCTTTGGACTTTTCAGTAACTTTTAGAATAGCTTAAAATTTTCTATTCATGGAGTCCCATAACTGATCAACCTTGGAAATAATTTCAAATTGAAATTTCTAAAATGACAAGGTTTCTCTATTCAACAACTCATCAAGTGCTTATTTTTTCTCATTATCATAGAATCAAACCTCCCTCTTACGAATGGAAGGAACATGGTTGTACTCTTCTACACTTTCTCATTTCCTTAATTTATCTTCCTCTTTAGCTATCTACTTAATCAATCTTTGGATCTAATGGGCACTTAACTCAACCAATCATCTTTGGGCATAGATGCCAAGGGTTCTTCTCATTTTAGATCAAAGCCTATCTATAATGTGGTGAAGTTGGTCCTATTGAGAATAACCATGGCAAGAACATATGTGCATTAAGGAATAGTATCGGTCGATGATAATGTCCAAGGGTTCAAGTATTCCTTGTTTCCATCCTTGGATCTACCTTCTCATGTTGGACACTCAAGAGTATGTTTGATATTTGTCATTGAATAGTTCAAACATTGTAATTCATTGTTTGATAGATTCTAGTTCTAAGGACTAGTACTAGTTTTTAGCTTCCTTAATGAGTGTTTGTGTGAACAACTTAATTTTTTGCCACTCATTCTCTATGTTCTACAAGGTGCATGCATCTTGCAAAGCTTGAAGATGATTTTGTGAATCTGAGTTATATCCCCTTTCGAACCAAGGGATATTGTTCATGTCTAATCTCTTGATCCGACTATGTTTTACATGCCTTGCTATAATATGTACTACCTCTATAATATTGGTCATACTTTGGGTAGTAAGAAGAGGCTCATTAAGGCCTTGATTTTCGTGCCTATGATGCCCTCTACTACCCCTTCATTCATGGTAATGGGTCTCTCTTAAATACCTGCACCCTTGATCTTGACTTTCCCAATGGTCCCTATGATCATTTTAGCCTTGTCAATCACCTCCATCATGGTTGTGTCCCCTATAGTTATGATAAGAGCTAGAAGAAGATGATGATCATGAAAAAGGTGAAGATGAAAGAGGACTAGCACCATCACAGTGCTTGCTAGCCCCTCTTTGATGGTCATGGCCATGATCATCATCTTGTTTATTGTTAGCATCCCTACCATAACTTCCCTCTTTGGATTTGCTTTTGTCATTTGATCCATTCTTGTAGAACTAAGATTGTGGATCATGGATTATAGGTTCTGGTTTTAACCTGCTTTACCAAAGTCAAAGAGAGGAATTTCATTGAATAGAAAACCCCCAAAGAAGGGTTCTTCACCATCTTTTTGGTGTAGCAAGAATGAAGATTTAGTGATCCACTTCCCCTTTGCAGATTCATGACATTGTTTTCATTGTCGATCCCTAAGACATTGTGCCTTAGTGAAATGATAATCCTTGGCATCGCTATCTTGTATAACATACTCAGCATGAAGTCCTTGAAGACCTAATTGAATAAGCATTTGTTGAATCATTACAAGAATGGATCAATCGAGTGACAACATGATGTTGCCTTTCATGTCATGCCACCATAACTATTCATCCTAGTGTAGGATGAAGGTGAAATTTGGTACATACTCATTAGGATGAGCATATACCATTCTATATTGTTGGGGCACTAGCTGATGTACTCCATCAAACTTAGGTAGAGAATCACTCCTAAAATAAGAAGACATTTTCAATTAGAGGATAAAACATAATATGCTTTTAAATTTTGTTGTGATTTTTAAGTATAATATGACTTTAAGGTTAATTCCAATAAATTTGAATGATTTCCACTATGTCCTACATAGCACACGTAACAACTAAAAGGTCCCTAGAAATGATGCCAATGATGATCAACGAGGTACCCCCTATGTTCAACCATACAAATCACTAAGGCATTTATGTGTGATCTGGTTGAATTCCATGGACCTATAGTTCTCTAGTGCATTAATTCCTCTAGGAAGTGAAATGGGCATTGAGAATTTTTGTTGTGTTCCCAACTATAGTTGTGAAGCTCAAGGGTATGGTTTTAATGTAATTGAGAGGCACATGGGTTTTATCATTTTATGTTTTATAAGTTTAATCACCTACAACAAGAATGGAAGGTAGAGGAATTTAATATCTAATTATCCTACTCCCTAGCTAGCCTAACACAAGTACCCATTTTCACTTTCTAGACACATCCTAAATGCATATAGTGCTTCTAGATTACCAAATGTTAAGCGTTTCTAGGTTACCAAGTGCTACACATATGCTTGAAGTGGTTGCGCTTATGTTCATTAACAACTAAGAATTAAATGCTTAATGAAAAATGCATGAAATTAAAGTGCATGAATAATAAATGAATTAAAGAAAAATTAATGATAAATTGTGTTTTTCATACACTTTGATATCAAAGCAACTGCGATATTAGGTAGACAATATCGGGTACGCGATATCGTGGCCCAAGATGTGATATCATACATTTGATATCACAGAGTTACTCCTAGGTCTATAAATACAACCCTTGGGCACATGATTGAACGTAGTTTTTGGTAGTTAAGTAGTGAAACTCTTGCAGTTTGTCCATTTGAGAGTTAGAATATTTTCCAAGTGCCTGCAATAGGAGGTCTAAGTGTGATCGGATCTTTATTTAAGCATTGATGTACCTGAGCACACCATTGTGTTGGCAATAAAGACAAACTCTTTGATTCATCCTTGTAGCACTTGAGAGTTTCTTTCTTATGCATTTATATATATTGTGATTTCATTTAGTTTACATTAATGTTATTCATTCAGCAATTAATTTTGATTCATTAAGCAACTGATTAAAATACACAAGCATGACCCCTTCGAACATACATGTGACACTTGGTAACTCAGAAATGGTTAGTGTTTGACAACCCAGTAGTGTTAACACAAAGTTCAAGATGTGTTTAGGAAGTGGGAATGGTTACTTATGTTAGGCTAGATTAGATCATGGTTTACTTAGTATTTAATTACTCCTACTTTCATTCTTGTTCTATGCAAGTAAATTGATAAAACATAAAATAATAAAAATCTTACACCTTAGTTACACTTAATCATAAAATTGTGTTTCACAAGTGGGACTGGGAAGACAATGAACAGACAACACGCACACACTATTTATCTCTATCATACTTGGCAATTAAAGTTTGCAGAATTCGACTAGATTGCACATGAACTCTTATCATTCATATGGTTGGGCATAGGGATATCCCACCGCTCATAAATTAATTTATTCTTAATGCTACAAGGATGATCAAAAGGTTTCATCTTTATTCTTATTACATTACTATGCTTAGGTATATTAGTATTCGAATAAAGTTTCGTACATACTTAGACTCCTGCTGTGGACACTTAGAAAATATTCTAACTCTAGAGAAAACAAACTACAAGAGCTTTGATACACTTTGCAAAAACTATATGTAAATCTTGAGCACAAGTGCTATATTTATAGGTTAGCATATACCCCACGATATTAGATATTTGACATCGTATATTAGGCTCCAATATTAGGTATCTGATATTTAGGCTCTGATATCAGGCATCTAATATTAGAGTGAGTCAAATCATAACTCATCAACATCTAAATTCTAAATGAGTATGAAAGTATTTTGTTTAATAATTTTATTATTATGAATTAAGAATGTCCTCTTTCTCCTACTTTTTTGGGCTTTTTATCAATCAACTTAGCGAATAAATATAGTATAACTTAACTTGTAACTACAATTAGAAATAGTTCTATTACATAATTACTTTATGTTGATGATGTTTTCTTAACCCTTAGTCCTCTTCCTGACTTTTTTTAATGTTTTGAAATGAAAGTTATTGTATTGAAAACAAAAATCATGGTTTGTGTCATACATAATAAGACATAAATTTTTACTGAAATAAATATATAAACATAACCTTTTATAAATATCTTGGCTTAGAATACTTTTACAATTATAAATGGAATCAATGCATTACTCAAATAGTTACAAGTGGTATAATAATCTTATTTACCTTAAAAAACATATATAACAAATCTATTCTAGCTTGGGATATCAAAAAATAACTCTACGATACTCTTGTCTAACCAATTATTATTTATATGTGCTAATGAGGGATGGCTTGCAAGTAAGAGGTTTCTAGTTTAAGTATTATTTTAGTATATCATTATATGGGGGTGTTGGAATTTCGAAATAATTGTAATATAGGTATACTCTAAGATATATAACTCAACATTGCCCACCAAAGTCAAACCTGTGACTTAGCACATTCAAATCAAGAGTCTTACCACTAGGCTAACACCTCATATGATATCATTTTATATATCTTGGGTATATCATTAAATATTTAGTTTAGAAATATTTTTCTTCTTTCTTCCAAATCATTTTAACTCTTAATCATCATTAACTACATGAGGTGTTAGCTTAGTGGTAAGAGTTTTAGCTTGGCAACCCTAGGTCATAGGTTCAATTTTACTAGGTAGTGCTAAGTTATAAATTTTTTAGAAAAAAATTCGATAAAAAGAATTCTAGTCTAATAGATCTTACGGAAAAAAATGTAAGTTTAGATGCAAACAACCTTAAAAAAAGTCAAGGTTTCAATTCTCAAATAAGTATTACTCAAATTATTATAGAATATAACTATTAAATAAAAGGTTGCAAAATCAAATCTCATATAAAGCATGAAATGGTAATATAAAACTATAGTAAATAAATAAGTGTTACACAAAAGCTATGTATCAAAGTTATAGTAGGACTATTAAAAAGCCATACGATAAGCTAAGCTATACTAAAAACATGATACAAGAAGAAGATCAATAAAGATTAGGGGTTCAAGGTGTTATAAACAACTTTAACACATGAAAGATAACCATAGTTTCTAATGAGTTATGATTTTCTTAGCTCTGATATCAAATACCCAATATCGAGCCCCTAGATGCATTATCAGATATCCAGTATCAGGGGGTATGGACCAACCTATAAATATAGCACTTGGACATAGTTTGGATAATAGTTTTGCATTAGTTTTTCATAGTTTTATCAATAGAGTAGCTTGACTCTTATAGTTTTATTTCATAATATTATAGAACATTTAGTGAGTTCCCACAGAGAGGATCTAAGTCAGTTCTATGGAATCTTATTTGAGTGGCAATGTACCTAGACATATTTCATGAATGGCAATAAGATTAAGATTGATTCTTATACATTATAGCACTTTGACTTAGATTAGATTTACTTTCCATGCCACTTACCTTTCATGTACTTAGTTAATATTTACATTTTAATGCATGTTAATTAATTAAGCACATAAGTATGATTTCTTCAAGCATGTGTATGACCCTTGGTAATCCCAACAGCATTATATGTGTTTAGAATATGCATGGGAAGTGGGATCAGATACTTATGTTAGGGTAGTTGATTATTAATTAGAAATTAAATTAGTTGAACTGATTATAAATTGAGTTTCAACCTATTGTTAATCATAGAATAATAAAATATAAAATAATAAAAATCATATGTCTCACTTTGGACTAAACCATATGTGACAAAGCTACCACTAGTCCAAGTGGGAAGACAGTGAACTATGATCAAGGCATAGCGATCTAGACGCACAACTAGTTCCATCCACGAAATTTAACCACATGTGTGAATGCTTGTGATTCATATGATTGGGTGTAGGGGTACCTCATCACTCATCATTGGCACCACTGCCATGGATGGTGCTAGTTATCTAGATTAGTTATATTATACATGATCACTGTAAAGGTATTAATGATCTATCTCTTAGAAAACATTAATATTTTAAATCACACACATTATCAAACAAAACCTTGTCTCTTCACACAATACTAATAATGCATTGTATGATAAGAACACTCGTAGGAGAAATGATAGGATATATACTAAGGAAAATTGAAGTGAACAACCTCAAATAGGGATTTCCTATGCTCATTTAAATCCTTACTACACTCAAAGACTACATTCAATTGGTGCAGATAATCCTAAAGGAGATGGAAAAGTTCCTAGAACAAGGAGGGTCTCAAGGACTAGGACCTCCTCTAAACCTAGACAAGATAAATTAAGGGACCATGGAAAGAACTATAGAAGCCATGGTGATTCTCCAAGATCCTTATCTTTCTCTCCCTTTTCAATGTTTAGTTCTGATGAAGATGAACGTAGGTATAGAGATAGAGCTTCATTACAGGATCAAGACAAAGATAGAAATTGAACCTAAGGGCAAAGTCAAAGACATCACAATGACCATAGACAAGAACATCACAATCAAATTAATAGAAATAGAAATGTTCATCACAACATGTCTGATGACAATGAGCCCTTGTTGGCAACTAAGAGCCTGATGTAGATCACAAAGGTAGTTAAGATACCTCATAAGCATCGTAGGAACAGTCACTTACCTAGGCTTGATATAAACAATATTTCTAAATTTGCAAGAGGCTACAACTCAAATCCACAACATCATCTACAAGCCTTTCATGATGCCTATGTCTCATACAACATTGAAAGTGGATGGCAAAAGCTTAAGCTCTTTCCTACAATACTAATTAATGAAGCAGAAAGTTGGTATAGATTGTTGGAACTAGATCCCATCCATCAATGGTTCATAATGCTGAACCCTTTAATGAAAAATACCAAACCTATGCAAGAGTGTCCAACCTAAGAAAATAAATCCAATGGTGGAAGCAAGAAAATCATGAACCCTTGGGTGTGGCCTTGCATAGATACTATTCTCTACTACATAGATGTCCTGGCCATGATTTCTCTCAAAAAGAGCAACATTTTCACATCATTGATGGGCTTTATAATGAAATAAGGAAGATCCTTGGGATGTGTGCCTTAGGTCAATTATACAAGCTATGAACCCATCAAATCCAAGAGCTAATTAAGTGTGTGGAAAAAGAGGAAGGAGATCTATGTAAATGAGAGAATGTAGAGGAAAAAAACCAGGACCAACTCTTCAAAAGAAAATGATCCATATCTATGATGAGGAAAAAGAGGCAGCTCTCAATGAGATGATTTTACAACCAACCTTGTCAATACAAAATTTTATCAATGATCTTGAAGCAAAGTTAGGTAAGATGTTGGAAGGGATGAATGAGAAAGTTAAAACTTACATAGAAATCATCGAGGAGAGGATGACACAAAGCAAATCAAGTGGTGACAAAAAAGAAGGAAAAAGAACCAAGAATAGCTAGGAACAATTACTAGTAAATATAAGAAATGGCTGAATAAACTGAGGCTATAGACTCAACTATAGACAAAGATAATGGATGTGACATTTTCATATATGACCATCTAAAGGGCCATTGCTCGATCTTGTTGCATCTACATAATAGTTGGGTAGGGGAATTAAATTTGAAGTTTATACAGATGTACATGCCCTAGAGATTTCCTCTTCTACATAGTAATTTTAGATAAGCCCAGAATCAACCATACTATCCTTGGGGGACTTAGTAACAACCTCAACACTAGCATCTACTGCAATGGCAACAACCACAATCATGGGGGAGGTAACCACCAAACCAACCCTATCCTTCCTACCAACTAAACTCACATGAATATTATGTTCAACACCCTATTTTACCAACTAGTTATACTTCCTCTACTTCAAATCACCACTACCAGTCTCCCAAATATCATTATCCTACAACATCTTATACGAGATCACCACCTCACACCTCTCACCTTGCATCATATCCTCAATATTTTCATACTCACCTTCACCATATGTCACCTCCAACAATAAAGAAAGGTTCAACGTCACAACATCAATGAGAGAATGCCACTTGTGCTACAAACATACACATAAATGATAATGCTAGTAGATCTCAACAGCAATGTCATAAGCATCCCTTCTAGAGGAAAGGTCATAAACTGAGGCAAAATGGTCATGGACCTACTACATCACCTGAACCAACACAAGGCTAATATGATGTAACAAACTTCCTCACAAAAATTATGTTTCCTAATCATACATAAAAGCAAACAACCATCACCACTCCAACACAAGACAAAAATGATAAACCTATCATTGTGGAGAGATAGAAGAATCCATGGACCACCAATAATGATAAAGGGTGTAATTTTGGGCTAAAAGTTCAAAATATTAACAAAAACCCTAGACTAGCCCATCATAAAGTTTAGGTGCAAGTGTGTGAGAAAAAGCTAGTCTACAAGGTAGCCACTAAACTAAAAGGAACCTAGTGACTTGAAAATTAAAATATAAAACTATTTTAAAGATGCATGGAAGTAACTAATTTTCTTATCAATTTTAAAATTTTCTGATTCTTCATATGTTTTTATTATCTTAATATTGTTCTTTTTTTTATATTTTTCTCTTTTCTTAAGTCATTCTCTTTATGTTTTATGAATTTATTTTATGTTTTTATTATTAAAATTGCCAAGTCATGATCCAAAAGTCAATGCTATGTGTTGGGTTTTTTGTGCTATGCTATCAAAATGATTGAGTAAGTAATTGTGTAAAGTAGTGAGACCACCACATCCATCCCTCCAATTCTCTGAATAAAAGGTGTTTTTCATGGAAACAATTTGGTTCTTCTTTTGTGAAACTAAAATTAATCAATGATCATTCTACCTTGAAGAAAGTGGGTATGACTAAGTGGAAATGGTAAAGGATATGACCTCAAGGGGACTTGTTGGGTTCTCTTCTTGACTTCATGTAGTTTATGACTCCTTTTGGAATGTATCATCACTCTCTCATTGACCAATAAAAAGGAAGCTCTATCTTTGCATGGTATGGTTCCCATCCAAAACAAAAAACAAAAAATACAAAAAAAGAGGGAAAAGAAAAAAATAATAAACAATTATGAAAATTCAAAGCACATCCCTTAGACACAATCATGGGCTACAAGCATGAGTTATGGGGCTGGAAAGACATGTTACCCATGCTTGAAGGCACCACTCTAACTAAGGCCTTTCTTTTCTTCTTCTCTTTTCTTCTCTTTTTGGAGTGATGATTGTTCATTAAGGTGGTTGTGGACTCATGGTGGTTGGAAAAATAGAACACATCAATGCAAGGTCAATGTTCATGGTATGGACTTGGTTTGAACTTGGACAGATAGGTATGTTGATCATTTTAATCACACTTGTCAGAAGAACCTATTGTGGACATGGTCAAGTACCTTACATCCCGATCTCTACAATCCCTTCTCATTCCATTATTCACCTTACTACTACATGCAATTATGAGCCTTTTGGCTTTTTGTAACATAGTGCAACATCCTAACCATGGTAGTTTTATGTTGTTTGGAATAAAGGCATGGTCTACATTTAATTTCTTGGATGTCCACGAACATCTACAGAAGCAGCTATGCAAGGGCATTATGGCAAGACCCTGCTTTGGGAAGGACCCACTTGCATAACTTTTGTTGATCATGGCTTTGAACTAACCTTTACATATTCCAAAACATCAATGATGGTTTCTCTAAATTTATGCATGATTTTCGGACTACTTCTCATCTGTTTCATTAATTTTTCCTACTTTTCTATTTCCATATCCATTAATATTTTTTGGTCATCTTTTGAATTAGACCTTTGGTTTCAATTATTCAAAAACATATGTGATTCCGAAGTTATTCTTATTAGTCATAGGGGCTAGGGATGCTTGCTTTAAAATTTTTAAAATTTTTCCAACATCCTATTTTTGAACATCATGAAAACTAATAGTAATTGATCAAAATAATGTAAACAACTTGATGATTTTAATTGCCTCATAGCCTTGGGCATAGTATGTTGTAATCACCTTGTGCTTAAAAGAAAACTAAGGGATTTGAAAAGGGTTAATTATTAAGAAAAATTTACCACAACTAATGTTGATCCATTGGTGATTGTAGGTGATGCTAAAAGAAACACCTAAGGAAGAAGGTCTTTTGTCAAGCACGAAAACAAAGCCAAGAAAGGGATAATGGAGGATATGACCATGGACAAATCATAGCACATATGAGACAATAGCTCAAAATTTACATGCTTGCTAGATCCATCGAGTAATGAGAAGAAATTTCAGTCTATCCTTCAAGAATGTTCTGCATAACTAGAAAAGCATCGACATAATAATCAAGGTTAAAAGTTTGCCACCATTAGCAACAACCAGAAGAATCATCTTCAATGGATTTTTTAAAGACCTTTGTAAATTTTGTACTCTTTAATGTCTATAAAGTCTCTTTGTTACTTTGTCATTTTGTATGCATCCACTCGAATCAAATTTTGTAATGCAAAACTTAGAGTTAGTCAGTAGTTGGCATAACAGTCAATAATCTCATACATTCCCAATATTTTCTAAGGAACTTATTTCTCATTTTGTTGAACTTGAGGATGAGTTTTCATTTAGTTGTGGGGGTATGATGAGTCATGATTTGCTTGACTCTAATATTGTATACCTGATATCATGCCCTAGATGCGTTATTAGATATTTGATATCAAGGGGTATGGGCTAGCTTATAAATATAGTGCTTGGATGCATGGTTTGAGTAATAGTTTTTCATTAGTTTTTCACAATTTTTTCAATAGAGTAGTTGAGCTCTTGTAGTTTTATTCCATAATCTTATAGAATGGTCAATAAGTGTCCATAGAGTGGATCTGAGTCAATTGTATGGAGTCTATTTGGGTGGTAATGTACCGGGACATATTTCATGAATGGCAATAAGATTGAGATTGATTCTTATTCATTGTATCACTTTGACTTAAATTAGATTTACTTTCCATGAAATTTACTTTTTATGTACCTAGTTAATATTTAAATTTTAATGAATGTTAATTAATTAAGCACATAAGTACAATTTCTTCGAGCATGCATATGACTCTTGGTAATCCTAGCAATGCTTAACATTTGGTAACCCAATAGCATTATATCTGTTTAGGATGTGCACAAGTAGTGGGATTGGATACTTATGTTATGGTAGTTGATTATTAATTAGCTATTAGATTAGTTGAATTGATTATAAATTCAGTTTTAACCTATTGTTAATTGCAAAACAATAAAATATAAAATAATAAAAATCATATGTCTTACTCTAGACTAAACCATATGTGACAAAGCTACCACTAGTCCAAGTGGGAAGACAACGAACTATGATCAAGGCATAGCAATCTAGATGCCACAACTAGTCCCATCCATGGAATTCGATCGGATCATGGATGAATGCTTGTGAGTCATATGGTTGGGCATAGGGGTACCTTGCCACTCATCATTTTTCCATCAAAGATGGATTTTGAGCAAGCAAGGGATGGACGTATAGATCCTATAAGAAGGAATAATAAATTTCTTGCAAGTTTACTCCATGTCACATTGAGCAGAACACATTCAAATTCAATAAGAAGGAGTTGTAAAACATTGCCACAAAATCTTCACTAGCAATGCATCATATTAAAGATGAATGGAAACATGAGTTGAAGGGACCTCATAGATATAAAGCAAAATAGAAAGGCATAAGGGAAGAGATCACATAGAAATGTGAACCTAACATTCTTACTTTAATGATTCCTTCATATTAGATGATTCAAACATTAGTGATAGAAGGAGAGTGGAACATAATCCAAGAAGTAGAATGGGTAGATGGGGTTGAAATGAAAAAAAAAATCATGAATGTGATGATGATTTGAACATGTTAGAATTAGAATTAGAAACATAAATTTCCATGCTCCATAGTAAGGATGGACCATTATTGACCACATGAAGCATGCTTTACATTAAAAAGGTCATATAGATTCTACACAGGCATTAATGGAAAAGTGACATTAAAAAGGTTGATATGAAAATACCATGATCCAAATTTTACATAAAAACCTTGATGAGTGGCAAGGTACCCCTACACTCAACCATATGAATATGAGCATGTATGCACAATCTAGTCAAA
>MNCI01022141.1:340136-350503 GCA_015680685.1 Gnetum montanum | reverse complement strand
AATTAAAATACAATATATGTCCCTTTATTTTGCTTATTCAAATGAACGGTCAAGTTTAAAATATCAAAAATATCTCAAATATCTTTCCCAACTTCTTTCTTAAATAATTAGACTAACCAATTAGAAGATAAGTTAGGAGAAGGTTAAGTAGTTAGGGAGTTAGGAAATTATGCATAAAATGAGGAGCATTTTATGCTAATTTTAATATAATGAGGACTTCATAGGGTAATTAAAGTTGCAAATCTTCAATGGCATTTCATAACTTGGGATAATTGGAAGTAAGTCTCTAAATCAAGGTGCCACATTGTAAGTATTTCAATGGTCATAATATGTGTATTATATATGTTTGATTAAACCACCGATACTCCCGTGAAGCTATAGATTAATGTTTATTTTATATGTGCTTTGGTGCAAAGTTTGTGGTTAAAACATTGATGTTGTATGTAAAAATCGCGCATCACCGTGGAGGTTTTATCCGGTTTCAGGCAACGGCCTTTCTCCTTCTTTTTTGCCGAGAAACTGCACCGATTCAAACTGTCCCCGCGCTAGAAGTCCCTGCAAAATCGTAACCGACGATCACCGTGGGAAAGGCCCTGCAACTGCAATCCGACTCTGCCGTGCCCTGTAACTGCAATCCGACTTTGCCGTTGCGTGCTAGAGAAGAAAGGGATTTTCTTTTGAAAGATAACGTGCCCAAAATAGAGGATTTAAATCGCCTGAACTGTTTCTGTTTTGCCCCCAAAATTGATTTAGGGCTTCCTGCGTTTTTGTTCGAATTTTTCCCTTGAATCTTTACCGCCATTGCCACTGATTGTAGAACCAAGGGCCAACGTTCTATGGGTCTGTATTCTGCTGAAATTACCTGCAAAAACCTTCAGAATTGCCGCAGCCTCACCACCAAAATCGCCACAACATATCCCTGCGTTTTTATTTTATGTGCGGCTGAATGTTACGCAGCAGTTTGTGGGGTTTCTATGCACAACGAACCAGCAACGTCAATGGCTGCGGTGGCATGGAGGGACGGATGCAGCGGTGTTTGCTGGCCTGGCTGTAGATTTACGGTGGCCATGGATCGTCTTGTAGCACCGCGGTCTTCGTTTTCCTTTTGCTGATTTCTGCATAATTTCTGAACACTCGGGTGTGGCTGATTTTTGATTAATTCTTATTTCTTTTCCAATGTTGATACAACCGAATTTAATCCATCGGCAACTTCATTCTTTTACATGAAAAACGTACTTCCTTCTTTGCCATAATACCATTTTCTGATTTTATCAACAAGATAATTTGGCACCTTTATCTTTTATTCAGAAGGCTTTAACATCCTCTTGGCTACTAAATTGTGTCGATGGATTAAATTCGGTTGTATCAACAAGATAATTTGGCACCTTTATCTTTTATTCAGAAGGCTTTAACATCATCATTTTTGTTTACCAGTGAATCAATCTTCTAAAAACAAACACCCATGAACCTTCAACACTAAAGCTGTAATTTACCCATAACCATAGATTCCTCCAATATTTTGAATAAAATATTTTAACTGCTCCATGGAATGGCCAAATGTGCCAACAATAAGATGATATGGTGAAGTGCAATGAGTGCAAATTATAAACGTTACGCAAGTGAGTCCTCCCCAAAAGTAGGTTCCTACCTATCATGCCATTATGTAACCACACCATAAAATGTTCATAGGCATTGAAAGGGTTAAATGCAATTCGCACTAGTGCAACAAAACACACATCTGTTAAATACCACTGTGATGAGGTATGAGTTCTATGCAATACAAGACACAAGTTAGAAATACATGAACAGTGGGATGAAATGAATCATAGAAGGGACTACCGAAATTGGGACATGAGGTAACTAACCCTGGGCACAGTGAATCCTAAGTGTAGGGCATGATTAATATGTCATTACCCTTTCACTCCAAGATCAAAATGAAGTCCATACCTCTGATCAGTGACATTTCATTATTTCATCCCCATGATAGATAACCATAAGAGAATCAAAATAGCAAGGCGTACAATCACTTAGCATTTTGCATAAGAGAGGAGTGATTCAAATTTATCTGTGGCACATTTTTTTATCTTTTCTTTTCTGCTTCATTTCTTATTTTCCCCCTTGATTTTCTTTTTCTCTCTCTCTCTCTCTTTTTCTATCTTTTTTAAAAGTGATCCAAAGAAGCTGCCAACCTTCAAGCATGGGTGCATGTCTTTCCAATGAGACCCTCCAGAACAGCATTGACTTCCTTTATCACAAATCTTACTCCCATCTTTCATTAGATCTACAAGGATCTTAGTACAACTAAGTTACATGATAGCACCTACAAATGTCACCAAAGAGAATCCACAAGTCCCCTTGATATCACACCCTTTCCATTCTCTCTTAGTTTATCACTTTTCACTCCAGACATAATGAGTACAAAGTTACTTTAGGTTTTAATGATAACAACAATATCATCATATCCAAAGTAGAACCTCTTATTAGTAGAATGGGTGGGCGGATGTTGTGGGCTCACCATTCAAATAATTAGTCCCTTGTGGCTTGATAGCATAGAATAACACCTTAATCGATAGGTCACATGAGTATTTTATTCATAGATGAGATCACCCTCAAAAAGATAAAACAATAAATTGAAAGATGACAAATTAGAAAATAAAAAATTGTAAAACCAAAGAAAAAGAAAAACATTTACTAATTCTGCTTGTTAGAATGGGGGATTTCCCCCATGACTAAACCTTTGATTATGGCGAGAATTAATAAATAGAAAGTTTGGATCCATGCATGTTGGAAATATTGGGGTTTGATCATATCCAAACCACTAGGTGTCTTTTGGTGTGGTGGTAGGAATGTACCCAAATTGGGGTTTACACACTTGATTAAAGTAGACATAGTGGGAAAGATTACAAAATATACTCATGTGATAAGGAGCTAACCCACTATGGCATCCATGAGCATAAGATGGTAAGCAAGGATCAATATTTCTTCCCACATTGTTATATTTATTGGGCCACATGGTTTTTGGAGTGTTGATTGGTGGCCTAGATAAGGTAATAGGAGGCATTTAGTTCAAGGGAGAAGATCCATCATAGTGCTAGACTTGTGCTGATTTGTTGGATGCAGTGGCTTCAAAATTGTGTTGTCTCTTTCTACGGTCATGCCTAAAGAAAGGATGCTTTTGACATTATGGAGGACCTTCACTACTATTGACAATAGCAACACAAGTAACATTTGTGGGTTGGTGTTGTGGTACAAAACCTTCTAGCACAACTAGTGGCAATGTAGAAGGAGGTGAAGGATGAGAATATTGAGAGTGAGGAGAAGTATAAGGAACATGAGGTGGTAATCTTGTTGGAGAGGATATGGGTTGATAGTACTCAGGAGAATGATAATGATGAGGTGAAGTAGAGGATGTTAATCCAGTTGGAAAAATAGGATGCTAAACATAATAGACATTTGGTGTCGGGGGATATGAAGGGTGTGGTTTGTTTGGTGGTGACCTCCCTCATGACTGAAGTTTCTGCCACTACGTTTGGACATGATACTTTTGTACGAAATCTGGATGTAGCATTCCTCCCCAATGCTCATGTAAATGTAACAATAATAGGCATTAAATTTTGGGGTGATCATATAGACAAACATCGCATTGATACCTATGATTAGCAGTTGAGCCCCTGTCCTTATTATCTTCAACCCTTCTTTCTAACTGTTGAGTGGTGTTCTATCTTGTTTCTTGGTTTCGCATCCTCCGTTTGTCCTATTTGTCAGAGTGATCATGTGTGGTTCCACCTCTAATAATGTTGGCATATTCTCTGCATTTATCATGTACCCATTCCATCATCTTATTAATCTTTGCCTCAATTTCCCCTAGTGATTGTAGTATTGGCAGAGATGATTCCACCTCTGTGAGGTGAGTTGATTTTTCCTCTTCATGAATCTTTGTTATTTTGAGATTTTGGTCCTATTGAGATCTTTCAACATTCTTCCATTTAGCTATTTCTCCTTCTTCTTTTGCTACCTACTTAATAAGCTCCTGGAATTGGTGGGTTCATAGTTCATATAGTTGACCTAGGGCATATATCCCTAGGGTCTCCCTTGTTTCATTACAAAGACCATCCATGATGTGATACATTAGTCTTTCCTCAAAGAACCCATGACTTGGGCAGTTGTTTAATAGTGAGTAATATCTTTCTAAGGCCATGTCTAAGGGTTCATATTGCCCTTATTTCCACTCTTGGATTTGTCTCGTCAAGGCTGACACTCTTGCACAAGTTTGATATCTTTCATTGAAGAGTTCTACCATTATCAGCCAACAATGAATTGATTTGGGTTTTAAAGACCTATACAATAATTTTTCTTGGACAAAAAATGCCATAGGGAAGAGCTTAAGTCTTTGCCACCCATTATCAATGTTGTTCCATGCATAGGCATCATGGAAGGCTTGTAAATGATATTGTGGATCTAAATCATAGCCTCTTGAAAACTTGGAAAATTTATTTAAATCAAGCCTAGGTAAATGACTTTCCTTGCAATGCCTGCAGGATATTTGAACAACCTCTTATATACGCATTAGACCTTAGTGGCCAACAAGGGTTCATCTTCACTAAGTAGGTTATGAGTTTGTGAATTGGAACAATGTTGTCTTTGTTCATGTTGGCATTCCTAACTTTGCCTGTGGGTTTGATTTTATTTTCTATGTCAACCCTTAAAGAAATGGTCATCCGTGTCATGACTTGATGTTGAAGGAGCAGAGGAAGAGGGAGAACTGAAAGACTCATCATAACTTTTGTAAGTCTTCCAACCATCCCCTGATATAATCTTGCTAACCATTAAGAGGGTCCTAGGCCTTATGGGCCCCCTCGTTCTATGGGATGTCCCATCCTTACTAAAGGTGTTAGAGTTGGATGATAAGATTCCTTGAGTATTGTTGGGGTGTCCATGAACATATGAAACTCTAGCATAAGATTAAGTACTCCAATCTTCATCTTCATCATAAATTTCGTTGGTCCTCCAATGAATTGAGTTACTAGTTGTTGCATTATCATAGTCTTGTGAGAGAGACATTATTGTGAACTATGTGTGACTTATTGCAATTACTTTCTTCCTAAAAGATATATCGTTAATTCTTCGTTATAGTGATCTTGGATTATATAACTAATTTAGATAACTAGCACCATCCCTGGCAATGGCGCTAATGATGAGTGGCAAGGTACCCCTACGCTCAACCATACGAATACGTGTGTGTACACATGATCCAATCAAACTCCGCAGATGGACTAGTTGTGGCACCTAGATAGTTATACATTGATCGTAGTTCATTGTCTTCCTACATGGACTAGTATTTACTTTGTCACGTATGGTTTAGTCTAGCGTAAGGTGTATGATGTGATTCCTAACACTAGGCTACTCCTAGAGACAATTGATGAGACGCGTTTTGCACGTGCCGCGATATCGCGGTCCGCCGCCATATCTATAAATAAGAGGTGACACTCCCTTCTTTTCTGAATCCTGGCTATAAGTAGCGAAGCTCTGGCAGATTGATCACTCCAGAGTTAGAATTTTTCCCATGTGCCCGCAGTAGGAGTCCTAGAGTGAACGGCTCTTTATTCGAGCAACTTGTAACATGAACCCAAGTTGTGTACGGTATTAAAGACGAACTTGATTGGATAAACCTTGCAGCACGTGGTTTTATTTATTGTTATTTACTGCTTTCCTAGTGCATACAAGTACAACTTGATTACGAGCATCTACGGATGTGTACGGCTAATCAAGGAATCGGCTGCTTGTCGCAACGCGTGAGTATGACTTGATTATGAGCATTGGACTGCTTGGTAACCTAGTAGCATATTCCAGGATCTGCCCTTGGTAATCCCAGTGGTAGTTCAATGTGTACAGCTAGTCAAGGAATCAGCTACTCATCGCTAGGCTAGAACGTGTGATAAGTACGACTTGGTTACGAGCACCCACGGGTGTGTACGGCTAGCTAAGGAATCAGCTGCTTATCACACTTAAGCTAAATAGGTGCCTCAGTATGACTACTTCGAGCACTTGCATTACATGTGGTGATCCCAGTAACGATTAGCGTTTGGTAGCCACAGTTGCATAGTTCAGGATGTGTCCGGTAAGTGGGAATGGATGCTGACGCTAGTTAATTTAGACTTAGAACATTAGTTAGAGTTAGTTTACTTTCTCAACCTTTCTCTCATAGCTTAGGAGATAAACTTGAAAATACCAAAAAAATCACATACCTCAAACTTGCTTAACCATACACCGTGACACATACAAGTAAGCCTGGGAAGACACCGAACGATTAACCCCAAGTGTTTCTTATGGCATTAAGGCATTTAGTCTACGGAGTTCGACCGGATCGCGCGTACACGCTCGTATTCATATGGTTGAGTGTAGGGGTACCTCGCCACTCATCATTGGTGCCGTTGCCAGGGACTAAGTATTTTTTCGCCAATTGAACATAAGGGATATCACTCACATCATTGTGAACTTAAACGAACCTTAGGGTTAATCAGTTAATTAAGAACATAAATAACGGTGAAAGTTAGCACACCATTACAAATGGCTTCTTCTCATGCAATCAACTCACCTAAGGACAATACAGGAGACAGTCAGAATCGTACGCATAACTGAGACCAGCCATGTCCTCAACAATCTAAAGTCACATATACTCATCCCGATGAGTATGTACCAGATTTTACCTTTGTTTTCCATCAAGATGAGCAACTACGGTGGAGAGATATACAAGGTAACATCGTGTTACCCCCAGATCGTTCTGCTCCTAACATGCTTTTCCGTGCCTTAGCATAGATTGGCATGCAAGAGCTACTTGCTGAATACGTTTTGGATGATTATGACACAAGGGATTATCATCCCACAAATGCCCAACGTATTCGGGATGCAAGGCAGGAGAGCCAGCATTCACTGTTGAAGGGCAAGGTCCCCCATGTCATTAGTGAAATAGGAGATGAGGAACCCCTCACAATGGGTTTCTTAGAAAATGATGTTCCTCCTCCTCACTTTGGTGAAGAGGCAAGGAATCAGGGCCTTAGATCAACGATACATATTCCAGGCTCTGACCCCCGTGAGCACCAACTGTTCATGGCAGGAACAACTACTCACACTAATGACAGACACTTAGATCGTTACAATGATCGGGGCCAAAGCAGCCGAAGAGAAGGTAAGAAACATCACAATGGTGATGGATCCCCTTCTTCTTCTCCTTCATCTCATCACTCACACTCTCTTTCCACATCTGGGCGCAGCCACCATGAGCATATCAGGGAGAATAAAAGTAAAAGAGATGAAATGCCTCGACAGGAAGGTCGAAAGGAGTTAGGACAAGGGCAAGGACATAGGGAGAGTAGGGAACCACCACGTAGACATCACAGACATCATGAAAGCGATGATCATGATGAACCCCTACTCGCAACCCGAAGCATGCTCGATATTAGAGAGGCAGTTAGGATTCCCACAAGGCATTTAAAGGACAGTAGGATCAAGAGTTTGGACATAAATAATATCCCACGTTTTGAAGGGGGATACAACGCTGATCCTCAACATCATTTACAGGCATTCCACGATGCTTGTGCCTTGCAGAACATAGACAATGAGTGGCAGAAACTCAAGTTGTTCCCAAGGACACTCATGAAAGAAGCAGAGAGCTGGTACCGGTCCTAAGGAGTCTAGGGTGTATGCATTAAATCCAAGACTTAATCAACGGAAAACACCCCAAAGGTTACCTTATCCACAAGGTAACCCAAGGTAGTTCCACCAACCCTTGACGTATTATCCAAGTGGAACGCCTCCGCAGCCCATTGGACAACATTAGTAGTGGCAATACCCACAGTCATGGGGGATGCCACCGCCAACACATCAATACCCTTACCGGCAGCCTGATCCTTACGGTTATCATGTACAGCAGCTGGTTTCTCCAGGTGACTCTATGGGTCACACTACCCCCCAACGTCACTACCAAGCTCGGGAGTACTTCAGAAGGACTCCTTCTCCTCTTGGAGACGTCTCACATTCTATCCATCCTCTAACTCCACCCGCACCTCTTCCTCCAGTAGTTCCCATACAACCTGTTCCAATAATGCAAGGGGAATTGCCTACCCAACCACAACAACGTCACACCACGAGAGTTGTAAATATTCAGAGTGTAAATATCCAACCGGATACTAGTTCTAGCGACAACTGTACAAAAAAGAAACCCTTTTTCAGAATTAGGAGCCTGGACAAACTCTCGCAACAACAAGCGGATGGGTACATGTATAGGCCTCTAACTACTAACACTTCGGAGAACCCTTCAGTCCAAGGGAGTGTAACGCATACGGTTATGTTAACACATACCGTAACTGACTGGATAAAGGTAGGCCACCTTCCTAGGAAACTAACTGACCCTGGGAGTCCCTTTATTCATTTGTAGATCACTGGGAATGCGACACATCGGGCTCTTCTTGACTCAGGTTCTAGAGTCAACTTAATTTCGCAGAAGATGTATCATGCCTGGAACCTACCACAACTTAAGAAGAGCAACATCCAACTGGAGCTGGTAGACCAGTCCATCACCATTCCCTTGGGATTGGTGGAGGATGTTATTACCATTGTGTGTGGTTGGTCCTACCCAGCGGATTTCCTAGTGATCGATGTTAACAACAACAAAGGGGACTTCCCCATTATAATGGGAAGGGCATGGCTAAGTACAGTAGACGCATGCCTTAGGATCCGCTATCTTTCCTTGAAAATATCTAAGGTAAACATATGTGGAAAGATTGAGAAGAGGATAGTTCCATGCATCACATACAGTGATTCATCGGGTGATGACATGGAGGAAATGTCTCCATGTAACAGGTGTGCCCAAGAAACTCTGCAACAAAGATGCCTGTATGTAGCAACCACACAAGAAGTAGTAGACACCCCGTGGTTGACAACTTCTTGTAGGAGCAAACAAATATGCATAGAAAAAACTGAGGAAACTCATGCCAACAACTGTGGCATAGATACATTGGAACGTGAGCGTCGCCAACTTCCACCCCTGAATCTAAGGTCATCAATTAGGAGAAGTTGGGCACTTCTTAGAAATTCAAATAGGCGCTCACTATTTCGGATCTCTCCCTTACAACTCAGTCATGGGGGAGATGGCCACCTATGCTAATCATATGGGGCCCTCAGTTCTTTTTCAGTTTTTGTTTTACACATTTTTGTTTTACAACGTTTTTGTTTTACACATTTTTTTTTTACAAATTTCTTTAACTTTTCTAATTTTTGTTTTACAAATTTCTTTAACTTTTCTTGTTTTTTTTTTACAACATCATTAAACTTTTTCCATTTTGTGTGTGTGTGTGTGTGATTCCACCATGTAAGTTCATTACCCAATAAGTGTTCGGCCCAATGGGATGAACTATTTTTCATTAATTGCTAATGTTTGGTTTTTACCTTCAAGTTACATTGTTGATAATAAGGTATGTTCTTTTGATATGGCAAGCAATGAGATCACTTCATCCATCCATCCATCAAGTCTATGGTTTCCCTTGGCTTGGAAATGTACAGTTCCCTTCCAATAAGAACTTTAACGAACTGGTGACTGGGCATTTCTCAAACTAAGGAAGGACTCAAGGATTGCAAAGGGTGTGACTTCAAGGGAACTTGATGCTTTTGTATTGGTCATTCACTTGGGTGCTTAGATGTTTTCTTCTTGGGTTTTCTTACTGTTCCGATGTAACCCAATAATCGAAAGTTGAGGCAATAAAAATAAGAAGTCTTTGCATGGTGTGGTCCCCACGCATAAAAACACAAAACACAAAAAAAAAAAAAGAGGTGAGGATTCAAAGCACACCCCTTAGACGAAATAAACTTTGGGCTGCAAGCACTGGTTATGGAACCAAAGTGTTCCCTCTAACTAAGGCCCTTCTCGCTTCCCATTCTCTCCTTTGTTTCGTCGGAATGGTGGTGGCTCCTTAAAGATGCATCCTTGTTATCCAAGTGGATGGTTCAACCGAATGCATTGATGCGAAGACACTGAAAGTGGTTGGTTTGAGCCCGGAGTTGGAATGAGATTCGCCAAGTCACATTAATCATCAAACACCCAAGGGGCTGTACACCACCTTGTTCTTGGGATCCCATTCCACTTCTCTTCTTTCCATCCTTCTCTCCATTGTTCACCTCATTGCTGGTTGTATCCTTAGTATATATTTTTTGGTTGATGCTTTGTTTTCTTTTTGGTAAATTCTTCGGGTTAAGACTTTAACTTTTGTTCAAAAGGACATTCCCAGAGCCTACGGACTCTTTGAATGTGGGATTGTCAGGGCATTAAGGGCAGGAGCCTGCTTTGGGGAGGACCCACTGACATTCCTATTTGG
>MNCI01022141.1:327996-339567 GCA_015680685.1 Gnetum montanum | reverse complement strand
GCGTCTTTCCCTGCGATATCGCATACGCGATATCACGGTCCGTCGCCATATCTATAAATAAGAGGCGGCACTCCCTTCTTTTCTGAATCCTGGCTAGAAGTAGCGAAGGTCTGGTAGATTGATCACTCCAGAGTTAGAATTTTTCCCATGTGCCCGCAGTAGGAGTCCTAGAGTGAACGGCTCTTTATTCGAGCAGCTTGTAACCTGAACCCAAGTTGTGTACGGCAATAAAGATGAACTTGATTGGATAAACCTTGCAGCACGTGGTTTTATTTATTATTATTTACTGCTTTCCTAGTGCGTACAAGTACGACTTGATTACAAGCATCTACGGATGTGTACGGCTAATCAAGGAATCGGCTGCCTATCGCAACGCGTGAGTACGACTTGATTACGAGCATTGGACTGCTTGGTAACCTAGTAGCATATTCCAGGATCTGTGCTTGGTAATCCCAGTGGTAGTTCAATGTGTACGGCTAGTCAAGGAATCGGCTACTCATCGCTAGGCTAGAACGTGTGATAAGTACGACTTGGTTACGAGCACCCACGGGTGTGTACAGTTAGCTAAGGAATCAGCTGCTTATCACACTTAAGCTAAATAGGTGCCCCAGTACGACCACTTCGAGCACTTGCGTTACGTGTGGTGATCCCAGTAACGATTAGCGTTTGGTAGCCACAGTTGCATAGTTTAGGGTGTGTCCGGTAAGTGGGAACGGATGCTGACGCTAGTTAATTTAGACTTAGGACATTAGTTAGAGTTAGTTTAGTTTCTCAACCTTCCTCTTATAGCTTAGGAGATAAACTTGAAAATACCAAAAAAATCACATACCTCAGACTTGCTTAACCATACACCGTGACACATACAAGCAAGCCTGGGAAGACAACGAATGATTAACCCCAAGTGTTTCTTGTGGCGTTAAGGCATTTAGTCTGCAGAGTTCGACCGGATCTCGCGTACACGCTCGTATTCGTATGGTTGAGTGTAGGGGTACCTCGCCACTCATCAACAATGAAAAATAATCTTGATTTAAGCTAATAGGCAATAAGAAGCAAAATCTAAACTAGCCTAAGTGTGATGAGCATCCGCCCTTAATCATCTGTACATAGCTTGGACTTCATGTACTACTTTTGGGCTTACCAAGCGCATATTACTTAAGCACTACTAGATATGCTATTGGGTTTCCAAGTAGTTACACTTAAATGTTTGTGATTAAGACATACTCATTTTGCATTTAACAATAGGAGTAGTAACTGACAATAAAGAAATACTAACTAAGAAAACAATAAATAACAATTAACAATTAAACAATTAAAAACTAAGTGAACGCTACAATGATGGAGTAATCTCGATCTTTATTGTTGATTGTGTGCATGTCCAAGTACGTCATAATCGAACAAAGGTTCTGTACAATTACAAACATCACACTACAGGCATGCACTAGGAAGGAACTGAAAACTAACTAAAAACTAACAAAAAGACTCTACCCTAAGACTTATCAACTAACTCCCCTCCTGTGCGCTTGAATGCTATATTTATAGGCTTACACAGGAATTATGATATCGTGTATTCGATATCGTTATCCAGGCTGCGATATCGCATACATAATATTGAGGATTCGATATCAGGCTGGCGACCCACGATTCATCAAACATTAAAAGGAATAAAACTACCATTAAAAGATGTAGTTTAGAAGTCTTTATTAACCTTCACTCTAAGGCATTATTAATGTTAAATACCAATAGTCTTAAATTACAATCATCACGATTAAAATTTAAGATTTGTTTATATCATCATGGATGTTTTAATTAAAGGTAAAATATGTATTTATTGCTATTCATCATTACTTGATAGTTGTAGGTAGATAGCTCAAAATACATTGTACCATACAAATAGTATTAAAGACTAAATTCATTGTACAATACATTTTCATGACATGTTTTATGTTAAAATACATTTAAAATATAGAAAATATTACACTAGTAAATTTAGTTGATTTGTTATAAATTTTACTAAAAAATACTTGTTATTTCCTATGTTTTTACAAATTTAGAAATTCAAAAAGACAATAAATTTTTTATTTTAATCTCATAAAATTTACATCACCAATCAATAGCTAAGATTCAGCTTCATTTTAACATGGATTCCCCGAAGGCCGTGTATATGTTCGAATCTATTTTGCTAAACCTGAATGCAAAGGTTCTGACATTATCTGAAGCGTGAAAACGATGGCTTTGCAAAAGCTTACCGCCCATACACACACGACAGTGCCTTTGCCAGGCGACTGAAATTTTGTTTGGGATCGTTACAATTACAATGGTTACCACTCGTGGGCATAGACTAATCTCATTTCATTATCCAAATTTCAATTACCTTTTCCAATCAGAAAGAGTTGGAATGGTTGAGGGCTTCTTTTACCCACGAAAATTTGCAGCATAAATATCTGGCCTGTCCCACGTTTCTACAGCGCATCCTCAAGCGGCCCGACCAATGAAATGTAAAACCAAAAGAAAAGCTACAAACAATAATGGTAGCCTCAACACGTTACTCCAAATACTGTGTTGTGTGGAAAGAGTTGCCCTTAACGCCGCTCGACCAATGAAATGCAAAGCCAAACGAAAACCTACAAACAAATAATAAAGACAGACCTGAACAAGTGGAAGGAGTTGCACTTAAATGTAATCGCGCCCCCGACCAATGAAATGCAAAACTAATGAAATGCAAAGCCAAACTTTGTGTCTGTAAGGAGTTACACTTAAGCCCGAACCATGGGGAGAGCCCAAGAGAACCACCGTTCTCAAACATCTCTCACATTAAATGTATTTTTCAACCTTCAACCTTTTTCATTCACTCATACAAATACAAAGACTATTCTACATCTCACATTAAGTGTATTTTTCAACCTTCAACCTTTTTCATTGACTCATACAAAGACTATTCTACATTAAATGTATTTTTCAACCTTCATACTTTTTCATTGACTCATACAAAGACTATTCTACATTAAATGTATTTTTCAACCTTCAACCTTTTTCATTGACTCATACAAAGACTATTCTACAGAGAGACTTCAAAACTCGATATAAGAAGCACGATGAGATACGCTCTTCTACCGAACCACATCTTCCCCTCATTTACGAATGGGGTGCTTGTCCACATGTCCGGAGAACTTACGCGTTACGCTTACGAGTTACGCTCACGACAAAATTCTTCTCTTGCTTGCTGTCAAATAATAAGCAGCTGCTCAAGGAAGCTTCCACGAACTTTCAACGGTCAATATCCCACGATAACCTATCCTTTTCAACCATCAAACTTTTTCGTTCACTCAGATGAACAAAGACTATTCCGCTAAGAGACTCCAAAACAAGTTTGCAAAGGAAAGGCAACTGCGACGAAACAGACTCCAAAGTCGTTCCAAGTTTCCAAAGAAAGGCAACTGCAACGAAATTTCAGTCTCTGCTGAATGATAACAGAAAGCGTTGGGTTCTGATCGTCTCACTGCCCAGTTACTTAAACGCGAATATGCAATGCTATTGCAATTGCATATGTGTAGTATAGTCGGATCAAAATGGCTGATCTACTGAAAATCATTGGTGAAACGTTTCGGGTGCTCTCAGAGCGTCTTGGATTCACTATCAGCAAAATGGATTCCGACTTATATACGGCCTCTATGGAATCCAATTTTGAAGTTCTTACAGCAAAACTTCATGAATCACCCTTTACGATTTTGCAGAGGACTCCAGATGCAGACACGCTGCTTCACATTTGCACTGGTGAAGGGGACGCATCGGCAGTAAGAATGATAGCCAACTGCTATGAATTGAGTGCTCCGTGGATTCGGATGTGGCCACTGATTCAGGTCAAGAATTCCAGGGGCAACACGGCGCTTCATGAGGCTGCCGCACAAGGAAACTCCGAAGTGGTACAACTTCTTCTCCAATTAAACAGAAAGCTCGCCAACCAACGCAACAACAACGGTGAGACTGCGTTATTTCTTGCATGTGAAAATGGTAAAGCAGCAGCGGTGGAGGCAATTTTGTCCTTCAAATCCTCGTCCGCAAGGATGCTTGCTATGGCAAGTAAAGACGGCCAGAATTGCTTGCACATAGCTGCTTATAAAGGACGCCTAGGTATACTATTTTCTCTAGCTGGTAGTCTCCTTTGGGGTTCAGAATTTATAAACTTTTTGCACTTGCTTGCATGTTGCACTTTGGTTTCAATATTTCTTTTGGTCCATTGAATTAAATTCAGTATTTTTATGAGCGCTAAAATGTAAAGCAATTTGGTCCTATCTTAATTCAATTTTGCTGTCAGTTAATCTGACTTAAGCAAAATTTGGGTTAAGTGAAAGTAGATTCCAATTAAAACTGGACTTGTTGGACAAAATTGCTTTAAATTTTGGCGAATCTGCGGTTGGAGACAGAATTCAATTCAGTTTGAAGGAATTGTAGTGACAGTGCTCAGGGTTTTGCAGAGGTGCTTCGTTTAATAGCACAGAAAGAAGAAGTAGCGCTAAAGTACTTGGAGAAATGCGACGACAGTGGAGCAACGCCTTTGCATTGTGCAGCAGCGGGAGGTTACAGTGAAGCAGCACAATTCCTCGCACGCTGCAGACCCGATGTATGTTACCAATACGATAAATTGGGGAGATGCCCCATTCATGTGGCTGCAATTAGCGGCAACGCAGATACCATTGAAGCCATAACCAACGTCGTACCTGACTGCGTCCGCATGCTGAGCAAGCGCCACAAAAGTATTCTCCACTACGCCGTTGAGAATGATCACATTAATTTGGTTCAGTGGCTATCTCAACAGAAGAAATATAAACTGCGTGGCGACGAGCGGGATAAAAAGGGCAACCAGCCTTTGCATCTAGCCGCCAGAAATGGCATTGACGAAACTGTAAATCAAAAATTTTTAACTAGGACGCATTTACATTATGTATATATAGAGCATGAAAAATCTAACCCAAGGTAAAGACAAAATTCAAATTTGCTTGGTTTGCTTTGCATTGCAGATGGTGAAGACACTGATAGAAAGATATCCGCGAGTTCAGGTGAATGGGAGAAACAAGGAAGGGTTCAGAGCAGTGGACCTGATTTACAGCGGCCAGAACAGATCCAAGGAGTGTGCGGTCAAGGCGAAACGCTACTTGCAATGCGCAGGGGCGTTGGTTGGCCATGATGAGGGACGCGAAGAAGAAGAGGATACCAACGTGAGCCAGCGAGAGAGCAGAAGCCAACGCAACAGCCGCATGATGGACATAAGCGCCTTGATTGCAGCTCTCATTGCCACCGTTGCTGCCTCGGGAACACTTCAAATCCCCTCGCCCAAGTCCATTTGTGTGGAGGATAAACGCTACTCCCAATACGATTGCCAGTACTACTACGCTTTGAATGTGGGGATATACGTGATAGCAAACAGCATAGCGTTCTTCTCAGCGGTGACGGTGCTGCTGGTATGGGTGGTGATGGAGGTGTCGTGGCCCCACACAGAGAGGCCGTGGTTAAAGAGCTCTATGTCTGTGCTCGCCCTGTCACTGGTGGCAATGTTTGTAGCCTTCAGCTTGGCCACAGGAATAGGAACCTGGGCCCTTGATTCGTCTCCTCGTTTTCCGGCTATTGCCATGAGCTTGTCAGTACTTGTAGTGCCATTAGTGACTTTGGCGTGGATAATAACAGCCATGTGCGTGTGGTGCGGCCGAGCGAAGCACCAGCGCAGTGCCCGGGTTAAGCGTCTCTTCAAACGTGCGCTCCTACGATTGCTCCCTGGTTTTGTCATGATGCTACTATTTCTTTTCCGCTTGCCTTAGCTTAGTACATGAGGACACAATATGCCCTTTTCATCTTTTGTTCGTATCTCTAGTAGTTACCTAGCATTAAACTTGGCAAGCTAGCATCAATCATTGTACAAATTGGTTAGTTAGACTTGCATTAAACTTACGAAGCTAGTTAAAATTTAGGTTCTCACTTGTGTAGGTTAAACTTGGCATAAAGGTTGAAGCTTTAGCATACATGGCCTAACTTCCATTTCATGCTTATTGATGAGTGCTGGAAGGTACCCCTACGCCCAACCATGCAAATCACAAAGTGTTCACACGCGATCTAGTCGAATTCTACAAACTCTATAGTTTTCGGTGCACTAATTCTCTAGGAAGTAAAACTTGTCTTAAAGCCATTTGTTGTTTTCCCATTTACACGTGTGATGCACATGGTATGGTTAAGTGTAATCGAGGCATATGATTTTTATTGTTTTATGTTTTATGTTCTTTGATGCTTAGAGTAAAGAGATGAAATAAATTGAGAGCTAATTTAATTTAACTAATTAATCTTTAACTAATCCTAGCATAAGCATTTAGTTCCACTTTCTGTACACATCATGAACCTACATATCCATTGCTGGGTTACTAGGTGCACCAAGCAATAGTGCTGCTGGAATTACCAAGCGAATACGTGTTTACACTCGAAGCGGTCGTACTTATGTATTTAATCTATTTAGCTTATCTTACTTTATCACTTAATTGGCTTAATTACTGAGAAACATTAAATAAATGACTAAAAACATTACATGCATGAATAAAACATTTAAACTATCTAGAATGCTGCAAGGTTTATCAAGAAGCTTATCTTTCTTGTTGCACACACTAGTGTGGTTCAGGTACAATAGCGCGAGAATAAATATTCATATACTCAATGACATTTGTTGTGGGAACATGGGAAAATATTCTAACTTTTGAATGTAAAAATTGCAAGAGTTTGGCTACTATTATAACTTGAATCATCATAAACATAGCTGAAGCTCATATCTATAGTTTTTACTATAGTACTTCATTGATGGGGCCTCATAGATATAGCAAACAATACGTCGATGTGGCCCCATTGATGGGGGCCTATCGACAAGGTCACATCAATGGAGGCCCATTGACGCAATACTTTGATGCTCATCATACCCCCACAACTAAATGAAAACTCATCCTCAAAACTGTTCAAATTCACTTACTTCGATCATATGCAATTGATGGCAAGCCAAAGAGCAAACAAATTCAAAATTGGGTTGGCTATCATTATATGTGAAACTAAAACTAGAATTGAAAATTTTTTTTATTGTCTTAAAGACTCGTAGTGTAGCAAACATTTCATTAATTAAGCTACCAAGCTTTCTTGATACTACATCAAATAAGTCTTTTAAGCTTTAGTTGCAATATGTTATTTGTGGTGATAATGCTCTAAAATAGGACATTGGAGAAATATGTGATGCTCATCTTCAATTACTTCTTGATTGCATAGATAGAAGGTGATGAGTGGCGAGATACCCCTACAATCAACCATATGAATACAAGCATTTTCACACGCGATCTGGTCGAACTCCATAGACGGAATAGTTGTGGCACCTATATAGTTAGCCTTAGGTTGCAATTTGCTGTCTTCTCACCTGGACTAGTATTATCTTTGTCACATATGGTTTAGTCTAGAGTGAGATGTATGATGTGTCCTAACCTAATGCTACTCCTAAAGGCAATGAAAAGTAATATTAACTAATCTAGGAGAGAGGGTAAGAGAATCTAAACTAGCCTAAGTGTGATGAGCATCCATTCCTTAATCATCTGTACACATCTTGGACCTTGTGCACAACTACCACTAGGATTACCAAGCGCATGGCCTAGGTATGCTACTGGGTTACGAAGTAGTCACACTTAAATTCTCGTGATTCAGTCGTACTCATTCCACGTTACTAGTGTAACGACGGAAAATGTTGGCAGCTGGAAAATACCAAACAAAATTCCGTGTACATAGTTTTGACCACGGATCCGCGCGAGGGCTATGCTGGAAAAACAAATCTGCGGTGCCCTGAATGGTCTTGTCGATCAAATAGGGACTTACTAATCAGTAAAACAATGGAGATTGTGAAGATGTTTTTGGATCGATTTGATTTCGATGGGTCGCAAAATGAAGGGGAAACAACGTAGATGAATTATAACGATGATTACGCTAACACGATAAGAGGAAGCAGACACGAGCGAAATGCATGGTTCCAAGATCTACGCTTTGACTTGGAGAACGAATATTTTGTATATCACGTTACAATGGCGAGACTCCTTTTACTTAATGTATGGCAAACACAAAATAACAAGGAAACTGTCCAAGCAGGAGTCCGATCTACCTCGTAGGCCAAAGATGGGATGCAAGGAAGGTCAAGCTCTGACGTCTATCGATCAACTGTTTCTGACCAATAGAGCCTGCAAACCGTGCAAGATGGTCTTGCGATCTCTGATCTGCTTCTTTCGCCTTGGGTAGTTTCTGCTCAGAACTGCTAATGATCGCTGATGGAGAAAGTCGTGTCTTCCCCAAAGGAACGATTGCTCTTGCTGCTAATGCTTGAGAAAAATGTGCTTTGTTTTTGCTAGAAGGTGATGCTGTTAACAATTGCCAAAGTGATGCTCTCTGTGTCTCTGCTCAAAGTGATAAGAGCTCCAGTGCTCAGGAAATGCCCTTGCCTCTTTGATTTGCCGACCGACCCATCTTTTTATCTTTGTCAACTGGGGTCTTTATAAGTTGTGACATCTTGTAGAAAAGGCACAACCCTGATGACGCGTGTCCCGAACGTTTCGGGTGCCGTTGACCTGACCATTTTTGTGTCAAACTTTGTGACTACGCACAATACGCTCATTTGCGTATTATGCGTGTGAATAATAGATGTGCGTCAGGCATGTTTCAACTGTCTTTGGGCTATATAACGCTCATTCACGTTGCGTTGTGTGCAAGAGCGTAACATAACATGGAAATAATGGATTCAAGCTGTTTTACGCTCGCTTACGCAGCCACGCATAATGAAGTGTAAACAATGTTTAGCTTGGTGATGCATTATGCTGTGATACACTACGTTGCGTAATGAGCGTATGATGAGCAATCCACACGTCAAGAGAAAAGGGTTGATCTGTTGCACTTCCTTAGACTTTGCCTTTGACTATTTTGAAGCTCATTACACTGCCGTACGGTATAGAGCGTAAACTTGGCTTTGAACAAAAGACTTAGCAAAATATACGAGAAATCACATATTACGCTGCTCAAGCCCTTCCACGTGCTGCAGTAAATGGCCTTCTGACGCCGAACTATGTTAAACGGAATCACGCTAAGCGTCATTTCACTACGTCGCGTGATATAGCGTAAATAGAGAAAACATAGGAAGATTAGGAATCTGCACAGGAAGTCGAAGACTTGATGATACGCGCCTCTTGGTCTTGCTTTGTCTTGTTCTCCCTTCTGGAATTCTGACATGTGCTCTCACCTAAATTGCGAATCTTTGCCTGAGGCCGACTCGCAATTTTCACAGTGTTTCAATGGCCCCTCTTTGTTGACGGTTAGAGGGCTTGCCCGAAAGACGTCAACAAAGAATACGAAACACCGGATCGATAGAAGCACCAATAGCATCCCTCAATGGCTACTCAAGCGTTGCCTTGTCAACATGGAAGAGCAAAGCTGGAGGGAATGGGAGATAGGATGGTATAGTAGGAAACAGGTTCGGGGAAGACGCAGATGAGTCGGGATGGTTGAAGTATAGAATACGCTCATTGAACACACAGGAACGTACGCACATTAGTGTCAACAGGAATGCTTTCGGACGAGCATGGCACATCAGCCTGAGATTTCTCTATTACCGACTATAGCAGGAATGCTTGCAAAAGGAGCATAGCGCATCACTTCTGCGATATCTCTGCTAGTGCGAGTGTGGAAAATGGATGCTTGTGTATGTAGCTTTTGCGTACGGGAAGCGGATGATAGGAATGAAGCGAAATAAGAGCTAAGGGTAGGATCATGAGGAGAAGAGGGATGCACTTCTAAGTGCCCAGGCGAACCTGAGCAGCCATTTCAAAACGTTGTTTGTACTTCACCGCTTAGATGAATGCACCTTTGCACGACATCCTCGAAGCAAGTAACCTGCAACCATAGAAGAAAAGCAGAGGACACCATTGCTCGTGTGAACAACTAGCGAAGTTGTTGAAACCAGTACCGTTTGAGGCGAGATAAAGCGGTTGGGCCGTGAAGAAGGAGCTGTAGCGTGAGGCCAGAGTCGCCAATCCTGACGATTGGCCTAGCATATCGTTGCCAAAAGACATCAGACACAATGCACCTAACTGGTTAGGCAAAGAACCAGCTAGATGAATCTGCGAAGCCAGCGTCTGATAGTGATGATCAGCATAGGTCCCCAAGGTCGTTGTCGACGAGGATTTCATCGGGGCTGCGGCTGGCGAGAATAAACTCTCAGAGGTACCACCGCTGCAATGGGCACAACGATGACATCTCCGAGGGATTAGTAAGATGCCTCTCAGCTCATTCGAGGAATCTGTAGGATGCCGGTGGGGTGGCGACGCTGGGACTGTCCCAGTATCCCACCCCGTTTGTTGTGCAACTGTACAGAGATGATCACGCTCGCCTGATTTGCTTGGTAGAGGCTTGTAAGTGCTAGTTTTAAGTCCTGGTAGACTGTCATTGCTGGTTTTAAGTCTCAGCAGACCATGGTCCCAGTTTAAAGTCTGGGCAGACCGAAAAATGCTAGTCTTATGTCGTAGCGGACGATGTCTGGGCTAGTTTATGGTCTCAGCAGACCGTGCTGTGGATGTCAGTTTCATGTCATGACCCAGGGACAGATCTATCCTGGTTTTACGTCTCAGCAGACGGCTGCTTACCTGTGCCAGTTTTATGTCATAGCAGACAGCCGGTGCCAGTTTAGCATCATGGCGGACGCATGCAAAAGATGCCAGTTTTTTGTCTTGGCGGACCTGTAAAACATCGCCAGTTTTACGTCGTAGCGGATGGTCACAACGTGCTAGTTTAACATCGTGGCGGACGGTCAGTGCCAGTTTAGCGTCGTGGCGGACGCATGCATAGAATGCCAGTTTTACGTCATGGCGGATGATGGTTGCCAGTTTAGCGTCATAGCAGATGAGTGTTGCCAGCTTAGCGTCGTAGCGGACGAATGTTGCCATACCTGATTGTTCACACTGGAGACACTGCTAAACGTAATACCGCTTCAGATATACATGATTTATAGGGTTCAGTAATTCATTGCCGTTGACGTCTGCTATCTTGAATGCTTCATTGCTGTACGCATCAATTACCAAGAAAGGGCCCTCCCAGTTTGCAGAGAATTTGCCTGCTGGTTCGCGTACGGCCTTGAGAACTAAATATCCTTTCTTGATGGGGCGCTACTGAAGGTTGTGGCGATGTTTCTGTCTCTATTTGTCTTGATACTTTTCAATCGTATCAAGCGTCTGTATTCGCTTCTCTTCCATTGAATCCAAATCCATTATCCGAGACTCGGTGTGTTGAGCCTCATTTATAATGGTGGAGAGGACCATTCTTAGAGAAGGAATTTGCAACTCAAGAGGTAGCACTACTTTAGACCTGTAAACCAGGCTATAGGGCGTACTACCTGTAGCCGTCCTACATGTAGTACGATACGCCCATAGCACATAGAGGATTTTTTCGTGCCACTGTCTCTTGTTGCTGTCGAGCATTTTCTTAAGCAGATTGATGATCACTTTGTTCATTGCTTTAGCTTGACCATTCGCTTGC
>MNCI01022141.1:292353-327773 GCA_015680685.1 Gnetum montanum | reverse complement strand
TTGAAATGGCCATGTTATCTGCATTGTATGTAATTCTGTAGGTGATACGTGTATGAGATTCGCGTGACACTAACACGTGTCACAAATTTTAACCTTTGTCAGGCAATCCTTTTCCATGCGCGGCCTGTAGTAATTTTTAGGGCCATAGCCCGTGGTGCTACATGGCCGCTGCACAGTCCCTCATGAACTTCGCCGACTATATGCTGCGCTTGGTTTTTGTCGATGCAAGTAAGCAGCACACCATTGAAAGAGTGTCTACAAAGAGTACTGTCTCCTATGATGATGTATTGCTTAGCCCACTTATGAATTGCATCTTTCTGTGTGCGTGTCAATTCAGGCGGTAGCTCGCCCTGTAGGAGGTATGTCTTAATGTCGTCGTACCATTCAGGCGTGCTTTCCTCGAGAAGAGAAGATATTTGTGCCACCTAAATGACAGGATTTGTGCAGTCTGTTATCAATGTAGGAAAGGTGTCAAAAAGATGTGAAGGCACGTTCAAAGCCAGTGTAGCCAGTGCGTCGGCCAGTGTGTTATACATGCGTGGCACATGCTGGGCATCAATGGTCACGAATCATCTCAGAAGATCTTTAGCTTTATCGCAGTAGGGCTGCAAATGTACAGCCTTGTAGGCGTAGACTCCTGTGATTTGATTTATGATAAGCATCGAATCGCCCCTAATCGCCAGGTGTCGAACATTGAGTTCACTGGCAGTTAGTAATCCCCTGAGAAGCCCCTTGTACTCTGCCAC
The DNA here is from genome assembly GCA_015680685.1 of Gnetum montanum. Classification (NCBI taxonomy): domain Eukaryota; kingdom Viridiplantae; phylum Streptophyta; class Gnetopsida; order Gnetales; family Gnetaceae; genus Gnetum; species Gnetum montanum. The sequence continues at coordinate 327,027 of MNCI01022141.1, read as the reverse complement.
GTTGTTCGTACAGGGGAAGGTCAAGCCATAAGCATGTAGACGTACATCCTCAGGCGATAGCGTAATAATGGTGGTAGCACTGCCACCTTTGGCGGTTGAAGCTCCATCGAAATACAACGTCGCCTTGGGGCCTGTCAAGACAGGGCTTAAACTATGTACATGTTCATCAGGGAACTTTGGTTCTATAGTTGCCTGATTGTTAATTGGTGACGTTACTAACTAGTCAGCTATTGCTTGGCCTTTCGTAGAAGATTGGTCAATATAATGCAGATCGAATTCTGCCGTGATAGCCTTCCAGCGAGCTATCATACTACTCTCGTATAGATTGTGCGTAATGGTCCTAAGAATGTTATTTTTTACAGATGATATTAACCTGGCTACGGAAAAGGTAATGTCTACACTTTTTAAGCGTAAAAACTAATGCTAGGCAATTACGCTCGACCTCATTGTACCTCGTTTCGTACGCACATAGAGCATGGCTCAAGTAGTAGATGGGCACTTCCGACCCATCATCCCTCCTTTGAAAAAGTAATGCTGCTAACGCTACGTCCGAAGTTGCGAGGTAAATGTAAAATGGTAAGTCCCTTTGTGGTGGGAAAATCGTCGGTAAATGTTGCAGTTCTTGTTTTAGGCTTTCAAACGCACGCTGGCAATCGTCGGTCCATTCGAAATTAATCCCCTTTTTGAGCAAATGTTGCATGGGGTGTAGCTTATCGGTTAATCTCGAAATGAACCGGCGTATAAACTGTAATCATCCCTGTAACCCACGTAATTGCTTGAGGTCTGTAGGAGGTGTTAACTCGACAATGGCTTTGACCTTATCAGGGTCAACTCGTATGCCGGTTTCTGACACCACAAACCCCAGCATGCATCTGGTTTTGACGCCAAATACATACTTCTTTGGGTTAAGCCGGAGCTCGTATTTGGAGCATCTTTTAAGGACTAACTCCAGGTCTTCTAAATGATCTTCTGACTTTAAAGACTTCATAGCTATATCGTCTACATAATCATTCAGTCTCCCTAAGAGGTAATCGCTAAAGATGTATGTCATGGATCGTTGATACGTTGCTCCGGCGTTCTTTAGACCAAAAGGCATCATAGTGTAGCAAAAGGTGCCCCAAGGCATCATGAATGTCATGGTCAATTGATGTTCTGGGTTGATTCGAATCTGATTATAGCCTGAAAAACCATCCATAAAGGATAGAAGTGCATGCCCAGCTGTCGTATCGACTAGCTGGTCGATACTCGGTAGTGGGAAGTTATCCTTGATTGTGGCCTTATTCAAATCCCGGAAGTCTATGCAGATGCGTATGCTTCCGGTCTTCTTTGGGACGACTACAATGTTAGATACCCAATCCGAGTAATCGACCGCGCAAATGAAACCAGCCTGATACAATTTGATGATTTCATCACGCATGGCTAGCGTGATCTCTAGCTTTATTTTTCGTACCTTTTGCCTAATTGCTTTAATCTTCGGGTCTAAGATTATGTTATGCTGGATTAACCTGGGATCTAGTCCAGGCATATCCTCGTATGACCATGCAAAGACTGTGATGTTGTCTTGTAGGACCTGTTTTATAGCATCGTGCATTTTTTGGTCTAGTAAAGAGCTGACTTTAAGCGTTTTGGCTTCACCCTTATGCGTAACGATAGAAACCTCACTGAGGGGGTCTTCGGTTATGTCTCCAGCCTCCGGGTCTAGCATACGCGTTGACTGTTCTGGCCATTCTGGGGATACTTCCGAAGTGACTATGGTTACGTCGTTCAAAGGGGAGTTGATTTCTACTAGTGTAGGATTGAATGGCCTCATTACCCTCCCGTATGGGCCTGTCAAAGTTAGAGGTGCTGAAAATGTTGCGTCCATTTGCCGTCTGCCCTGCAAAACCACCAAGTGCGTAAATGATTAGGAGAAAGATGACGTGATGTCGTCGAACGTGGAAGGCTAACGGAATTTTGAATATTGTAAATAGGTTGTAATTAATGCTACCCGATTACGAGGCGATAAGATGTGGTAGTTTAACGTCATTCCGGACAGTGGCGCATGCGATATCATTCGCATTAATATCCTGATTTTAGGGTTCCGTTTTAGGGAAGTCCCGCTGAAATCGGATATCAAGTCGGTGATTCTCACATATAAGTAAGTGGTTTCTGGTGAGAACAGGCTACTGGCTATTGTGAATTCGAATTTGTAACTGTTGCTGAGCGAGAGAAGAAGGAGCAGAGGATTAAAGCGTGTGAGTTATAAAAATTTGCAAGTGCTAAACCGTGAAAATTCTGAAGTTGTTACAATGGTGCTTAAAATCAAAAGGAAGAATGCAAAATTGGCCAAAATCAATGAGGTGCAAGGAAATCTGGAGCGCATTTCGCAGGCAGTGGTTGATGTGCGTGACCCTACGCCTTTGAACCGGTAGGCCATTCCTTGCATGCTTATGTTGTTTTAGTGTCTATTTTTCGTAGTATTGCTTACGTGAATGCGTATTTCAAATTATGAACCTCAGGTTAATGCGAGGGTTTGATGGGGTTGCGTCTATCGTCGTTGTTAGGGACGAACCTTGCGTTGTTGCAAGGGTTTGGGCGATTTCGGCATGGATAACTAGGCGTAGTTTATAGATTTTCTGTATTAATCAGACAAATGTAAATCTAGGCGTTAATGTATGTATTGGGTTTTCTGTACAGCGTTACGCTAAAGCCTATCCTGATCGTCTTGGATATTGTTGAGGTTTTGTGTTGTATAAACCCCATCGTCCCCAATGTCCCTCCCCCGCAAACGCGGTTGCAAGGAAAGGCCATATGGTTTTGACAGGGTGCGCTGGAGTTTCTGTAGTTCTTACTACGCAACTACAGTGTCATTGTGTGGTCTGATTTGTCCGACGACATCGCCAGTGCCATTCTGGAGCACCTGCTGGTCGGTTTTGCACAAGGGATTCTAGGCTTCATGATAGACGGAGCCATTGATACTGGTCGTCCTGAGGACCGAGAACCTAGTTCCCGAGGTTTAAGGTGCTTAAATTGGATCTAGGAAATGGCCCAGTTCAGCTGTTATCATGCATATAACATGCTGTTCGTGGCTCGTCATGTCTCGACCTACTTCCAGAACCCACAAGGCACAGTGTACTACGCAGGCAGGTAAGTAAATTTTGTTAACTGTATTGTTGTTATATGTCAATTATCTGTGTTTTACAAAGTATAAGATAACCCTATGTGCGAAGTGTAAGGTAAGCCTATGTGGTATGGTACAGGTTTTTTATTCGTGAAAACAGGTTACTTGGAGATGGAGATACGTTATCATGGGCCGAAACGGCAATAATGGCGTTTACCTCAACTAGCAACGTGCGCGCTGGTGTTATAGGGCAGATCGGCTTCGACATGCATGAGTACCCCACTTGCTATGCTGAGGCTTTTGAGAATTGCCAGAGGCTCGGGTGGCTACATGATGACTGGACCTTAGATCAGCCCGTTACCGTTGAGGACATGCAGAGGAACCTTCCACCATTTCCCTTTCCATTTGGACGTGGTAAGGCTGTTGTATAGTTGATTATTGCGTAGTGTAGTTGTGAATTGTGGGTGTTGTGTAATAGTGTTTTTGTTTGACTTGTGTCTTACGCTGTTCAGTCAGGGAATCCCGGGAGATTACCCTTACGATTTTCGACCGCGAGGCGAATACCGTCCTCTTCTGCTACGGCGACATCAAGGATGCACAGTGCTGGCTCGGCCACTCGGCAGCCCTAGTTGCGGTGACCACCAAGATCCGAGCAGCGGGGCTAATGCATCTATTTTTAGCTGCGACTCTTGATGTCCCCGCCAGTGAAATGCTGACCCTGGTCAACTCCTTCAACAAAAAGGCAGAGCGTTTTTGCACGCGCGTGCATCACGTACATGTAAGTTTTGACATTGACGCTCAGCTCTTCAAAGACCTATTTGGCATCCCCTCTGACGGCCTTCCCATAAATGAGAAGGCGAAGAGGAGCCTCGACTTCCAGAGGTGTCTGGAGGAGTGGGTAAGAGTCCCAAAGGAGGCTAAAGGGTTTCCTTGCGAAAGATTCAAAATGGGTGTCGCCAAGACAATTTATCCCCTTTTCCGGGCCCGAACCTTCCCCAAAACGCTTTCGCAAGGGAAGTTCTTTTCTATAGAATAGACCCGTATTATGCGGGAGGTTTTGGAAGAGGGGACCCAGTTCAATTGGGCAAGCTATTTCGCTAAGGGACTGCGTAATGAGATGATCAAGCTTCGCAAGAAGCTTGAGTCTCGTTTCAATGTGCATTACGCCTTCTTCATAGCTTACCTTCGACTTTTTGCAGAGTTTCTGGTTGTCCAAAGGAATGGGGTCTAGGTGCAGCAAGACCGAGACCAGCTGTCCAAACCTTGGATTACCCATATCCTCAGCACTACTTGTGGGTAGGATCCGCCGGAAGGGATCAGGGAGTCATTGTCTATAACGACCAAAGGATTGGTGGTGTCCCGTCTGCGAGGCCCCGACAGTGTAGGCGGGATAATGCCTACTTACACTGGCGATGCCTCACGGGGGAAACGACTGGCGGTGGAAATTGTGGAACCTGCAACTCGGAGCAAAAGGCTTCGTATAACTGAGGCTTCTGCAGAGCCTGGAAGCGGTGCAGGCCGAACTGTGGTGGTCAGAATTCAGTGGAGTAAGCCTCCGCTTGGTAAGCGTGAAGGAGATGTATTGAAAACTGTATTATGCAATGTTTATTTAGAATTTTTGGAATGATATACTAAGAGTGTTGTAATGTGACCAGTGAAAATTACAGAGTAGTTGACCCCTGAAACAGGGGCAATGATAGTAAGTCATGGGGAAGGGGCCTCAGTTTTGGAAGAAGAGGCCCCAGCTGCCAGCGTGAGCCGTGCACAGACCCTGGTGCATGAGGAGGCCCCAGCTGCTAGAACCAGCGACGCACAGGCCTAAGTGCGTGAAGAGGAAAAGGAGGTAGAAGATGTTGGCAAAGTCGCCACTGTCACTGATAGAGGTAATGAGTATGTTAGAAATTTTGCAGGATTCTATTAATAAATAAAGTTTCTAACTTGATTACACTACAGGAGAAGAGGAGGTATCCACGTCTGTCGCCATGAGCAGAGCGTGGAGAGACTTTCCTAACAAGTTTGCCTTCATGGAAGGCATTGTCAGTGACATGATCAAGTGCCTAGAGCGCGTCGAACCTAGATCTGGTAGGTTATGATTGTAGTAAGTTCGTGATATTGTACAGTGGTAATATGCCACTAACATTGATGATTTTTTCTGTTAGGAGCTTGCTTTCGATGGGATCCCATGGAGCCCATTGATTTGGACACAGTGGAGCCTCCATTTGATGAGGCAGCTGTGCCACGTCACATTTATGAGGAAATGCGTAAATGTGCATTATGCTCGACACGCTCCTTATGGGAGAGTAAGGGTGTAAATGAAAATCTATGGAAAGGCTGCAGAGGTCAGAGCAGAGGGTGGAGTCTCTGGCCAAAGAGGTCGGAGATCTAAGGTTGCAGTGCGAATTCCTACAGGTGCGGGAGATGGGGGATGAAGACTGGCGTACTACTATTATCGACTACTCCTGATATTGGACCGCCATTAAACACAGCGTACAAACCAGTCGAGTGTTGGTAGAGCAGTGGATGCAGATAGAGCTCCTAGCTCTAAAAAGCCAGGATTGGAGGGATTATTGTGCATGTGTGCAAGAGTGGGGGTAGAAGGAGAAAAACCACAAACATCTGTATAAGCGAGAAAGCATCGCTTATCGTAAACTTTATCATGATTCTGCCATCAAAGCCTAGTCCCTGGAAGTCTTCCTGGACGTTATCGGAGCATCAGAAGCTTTCAAGAAATTCGAACAGCAGGTGACTGTAAGTGCGTCCCCGGAAAGGGAGATGACTCTCTCTGGGGGCCAGAGTACAGTCCCTACATTCTTCCCTGACCCACCTCACTGGACTAGCGTGGAGAAAGGGAAGGTGAAGGCTGGAGCTACCTTGGGAGATGATGTGTGGTCAGATCTAACGGAGGAAGAGATTATGAAGTGCTTGTGGGCTGGCCTGGAGAAGCTTCCCTTCGCTGCAAAAGCAGGGCCATCGCGAGTAAGCTTATACATGACTAAATCTAAAATTTTTTGACCATGTTGCCTACTCTAACTTTGATGTCATTTGTATTTAGGTGCCAGAAGAGGATGGGGAAGATAAGGAAGTTGATGAACCAATACAAGAGGAAGAATGCAGTGATGAAGAGCGTCGTCCTATGGAACTGGTGCCGGAACAAGGACCTCATGAAGAGGAAATTCTTCGTGAAATAATACTTCCCAGAAATGACGGTCCACTAGAGGATGATCCATTAGGGCTAGATCCAGACTTAAGAGATACTGGTGACAGTAGCAGTAGAGGAGATGCGTAATTGTGGTTTACGCATAAATTTATTGATGTGGAGTCAAATGTTGTTTTATGAATGACTGAAAGGATGGGCTATAAGACCTGGTGGTTGTTTCAAATGTCAATTAATTTGTTTTTTTTTTGTTTTTTTTATCTGTAAAGCGTGAGCGTAATTGTTAAGGATTTTGCCTAAGTTATAATGATAGAATATAATGGCTAGTTTAAGGCCATCGCGGGTCGTCATATGATTCTACGTAAACTAGGGAATAGTTTAAGGCCATTGCGGGCTGCGGCTAGTTTAAGGCCATTGCGGGTCATCTGCGTTATGTAGAGAAAGCGTAAATGATGATAGTACACAATTCTGCATAATTAGTTTAAGGTCATTGTGGGCCAACTAGTTTAAGGCCGTTGTGGGCCATATACGTAATACAGCAAGCGTAAATGATACAATTTTGCGTAATTATGCTAAAGTGATCAGAAAACGTGAATATCATGCGTACGAGAAATATGACAGCGTGAAAAAATGACAAGCGTAAAAACTGAAAATGAATGTAATGTAAAAATGTATGAAATAAAACTACTAAGTACGAGCCGTGATAACTTGCCAAGACATGATGACGCGCGCGAAAGCCATTGTTCAACCATTGATACGCAATTGTCTCTTAATAGCCTTTGCGTTGAGCGTTGCGTAAGGGCAAGAGGATTTATGATCTGACTCCTCTACACTGCCATCCAGAAATGGCAGGTTGGCCCAGGCTAGACTATCATCATTGATGTCAGTTTGTTGAGGGGTTTGGAGATGGGTCTGATCATCAGTCGTTTCTATCTCCGAACCCCGTTCTTCTTCAATGTTACTGACTGTCCTGGGGGTGATTTCATCACCGCGTATCACGACCTCCCCTCCAGTATAGGGCAGGTGTATCTCTTGGTGTATCAATGATGAAACCGCCCTCAGCTGGGCTAACCACAACCTCCCCAAGATCAAGTTGAACCCTGGCATCTCCTCAACGACTAAGAAGGTGGCGTCTATTGGGAATTGATCCCCCATCACAAACTCAATACGGACCGTGCCCTTGACCTGAACCCATGCCCTGTTAAATGATTTTACGCAAGCCATCATCGTGGGAGTGATCTGGTCGACCAAGCCCAACCTATCCATGATAGAATAGGGAATGACGTTGGTAGCTGTACCATCATCCATGTGCACTCTCTGGATCCAGTATTGACCGACTTGGATAGTGATGAACATAAGTTCGGTTATGACCTGACCTTTCCCAGGATCGTCTTTAACAGACTTGTCATGAAAGATCAGCGAGGTAGGATTAGATTGCTCAGCTTTGGAAGGAAACATGATAGCATGTATCGCTTCCTCCTCTGCTGGCAAGCTTTCATCCACTGATATGGATGTCAACATGTGAACCATAGCCTCGCAGTGTTCTCAAGATGTCATAAGCAGGTCATAAAGGCTCAACGTCATGTTTTTTTGTTTGAGAGACTGTTTGACTTGCGTAAATGCATCGAGGAGGTCCTTCTCTCGGCTGGGTTGTTTGTCTCCCTTGTCCTCTTCCATTTTGCTCAAGAGACGGATCTCTCGAGGGGGAACGGTGTCAGTCAAAGGGCTATTCTTTTTCTTGCCAAGAAAAAGTGGCTGTATTTCTGTGCCTTTGTCATGTTTCTGAGGTAGAGACAAAGGCGCAGAGGCCAAGGGCCTAGGCTTGGGGAAGTCGAGCGTAACATGGTCTTTCATTGCATTAACTGATGAGTCCTCTCCTCTTCGTTTGGGAGGCGATGGTTGGCTGTTTTGACTAGAGGTCTGCCCCTACGTGAGAGGAGCAGCCTGTGGTTTTGGCGCCCTGATAATGAAGGGCGCCTTAGGTGTGGGCGCGGACGAAGCCGCAGCTTGACTATTGCTGCGTGACTGAGGGTGTATCTAAGAAGGTGCCCGTATAATGAAAGGCGGCCTTGAGATCTCACTGGCCGCCGATGAAGTGGTTGTTGCCCTTGGTGAGCTAGCGGGCACATGCAAAACAAAAGGCTATTTTGGTGATCCCCCCTCTCACTGTCCATACCCACCACATTGATTATATAAGGAGCGTCGTTTGCATTCAACGGGTCCTTATATACATGCAATGTTTGGTTTTCTGGACGCGTCGGGTTACTGCCGTCTAATTTTAGATGACCTTCGTCGATCATGTGTTGAATATCATCCTTCAACACCTAGCAGTAATCTGTATCGTGACCACACAGCTAGTGGTAGTCACAAAAATGCTCTAGCCTGAAAGATCTGGGAACTGGTGGTTCGTCAGGTAGGGCTAAAGAAGGGTTCTTCAGCAGTTCACAATGACGTCTGTGACGCTTCAGAGCCTCTTCGGATACCTTCTTAGGTTGAATGTATCCCACCCCTAACAGTTTTTTCAACAGTTCTGAATGCTTTACAGGTAAGGCTATGTATTTTGAGCGATCTTTACGCTCAAAGTTAGGTTTTGGCTGGGGGGCCTTTTCAAGAGTAGTCGTGTCTTGGCTGGTGCCGGCACCGGCCGTGGTCTCAGGCGATGCAGTAGGTGGCTTCTTGTTCTTATTCTTTGCACCTTCAGTCAGCGCAGCTACTGTCATTGTCGCCGCCCTACCTTTGTCTTTGCTCTTATTGTGAGTGTTCTTGTAGGTGACATACGCTGCGTCTTTGCTGGCCTCCGCGGCATCTTGGATGCTTCTAATTTGAGCAAAGGCTTGATGTAAAGAGTTGGGGAAAAGATAATACAGCTTTGACTTAATAAAGTCATTAAATGCTCCTTTGAATATAGCCAGTAGATGTGAGTCTGTGATTGGCTCGTGGATCTCATTCAAAGTAGCATTCCAATGCTGTATGAACCTTTGGACTGGCTCGAGCGGGTCTTGTTTCACCCCCATGAGCTGATCCAATGTGACTTCCGGCTTTAAGTTGTATTTGAATCAGGTCACAAATTGGGTCAGCAGCTCTTCCAAGGTTGAGATAGAAGAGCGTGGGAGGGCTTTGTACCAATCCAAGGCTTTCCCTGTCAAAGACATAGCAAAGACTCGGATAATCGTGTGTGGCCATTGTTGTAGCAACAAGGACTCATATCTGAAGGTGACCAGGTGAGCGTTGGGGTCTCCCTCCCCATTATACTTAGTAAAATGAGGGAGGGACATCCCTGGCAGCAACGACAGCATTGGGACCGATGGACTAATAGGATCATCTTGGTAAAAGTCCATGATCTGAATGGTATCAGAACCAGCGGCTTTGAGGCATCGAACCTTCTCGGTAAGAGTATGGATAAGCTGGAAGGCCTGATCTAGACCTGTTGATGGAGGTGCTTATGCAGAAGGCATTGGAGGTTGGACTGGGAGTGTGGTGCTAGGGAATGGAAACGAAGGAAGAGGTTGGATGACCGCTGGTGGGGCAGGGATCCCTGGAGGCAGGGGGGCCTCTGAAGACCACCACCCACTGGTTTGCAAAGAGAGGTTAGCTACCGCCTGCTACATGAGATATGGATAGGGGTATTGCGGGACCACCTATGGAACCTGTATTGTAGGTGCAACGGAAGGTTGCACACCATACGCTGCAGACTGGTTATGTTGCACTGCAGGGTTGGCCCACTAACTTGCAGCAGGTTGTTGGACATATGTTTGTGGCTGAATAGCTACGGTGATCGGTTGAGTTGGTGGGGGCGGAAGTGATGAAGTCTGCACCGAACGAGTCATAGATGTAAACTAGGGTTGGATTTGCAGGATGAAATAGGGCGCGGTGGTCACTTGAACCACCGATGGAATGCTGAGGACACGTGATGACGAGACCGCCCCCATGTTATTGTGTGGTATTTGGACTTGTAGCCTGGCTCTTGGCCATGACCAGTTGTGTTATAGTTTCATGTTGATGTTCAGTCAAAGGAATAATGTCATAGGCTGTTGGCATGAAATCATGATCCCCTCGGTGGATCATCTCGAAATTCCGCTTCGCCTCAATTTCGGCTCGGCTAAGAGGTAGCTTCGCCTGGATCTTAATGCAAATGAAATTGTATTCCTCAGGGGTTATGATGGTAAATGCAGGATCTTTCCCCTGCAATCTCAGTGATCGATGCGATGGTCCTGCTGCACCAGGAGCTGGTCTGGTGACAGCGATAGGGTTCATAGATGTGGCATCCAAATTGGCAGGGACCATGGCGGTTGTGGTTGTGTAAAAGGAATCCATTGATTAAGGCGATTAACGATGACTGATAACGGGATGTAAAAGATGGCTGGCAATAAGATCGCAAATAGGCTTTCTACCTTGTAGGATTCCAAAGGAATCATTTCTGAGACCGATCTACACCACACGACTTATCGTAACCTTCCCTGGAGGTATTACGTTTACGATTTTGGGTATAGATTGCTAACAGGGCTACCCGAAAAATACGGATCGAAGGTTCAAGCCCTCCTTCTAGTGCCAGAAAACTATAATGACGGAAAATGTCGGTAGCTGGAAAATACCAAACAAAATTTCATGTACACAGTTTTGACCATGGATCTGCGCGAGGGCTATGCTGGATAAACGAATCCGTGGAGCCCTGAACGGTCTTGTCGATCAGACAGGGACTTACTAATCAGTAAAACGATGGAGATTGTGAAGATGTTTTTGGATCGATTTGATTTCGATGGGTCTCAAAATGAAGGGGAAACAACGTAGATGAATTATAACAATGATTACGCTACCACGATAAGAGGAAGCAGACACGAGTGAAATGCGTGGTTCCAAGATCTACGCTTTGACTTGGAGAACGAATATTTTGTATATCACGTTACAATGGGGAGACTCTGTTTACTTAATATAAGGCTAACACAAAATAACAAGGAAACTGTCCAAGCAGGAGTCCGATCTACCTCGTAGGCCAAATATGGGATGCAAGGAAGGTCAAGCTCTGATGTCTATCGATCAACTGTTTCTGACCAATAGAGCCTGCAAATCGTGCAAGATGGTCTTGAGATCTCTGATCTGCTTCTTTCACCTTGGGTAGTTTCTGCTCAGGACTGCCAATGATCGCTGATGGAGAAAGTCGTGTCTTCCACAAAGGAACGATTGCTCTTGCTGCTAATGCTTGAGAAAAATGTGCTTTGTTTCTGCTAGAAGGTGATGCTTTCAACTATTGCCAAAGTGCTGCTCTCTATGTCTCTGCTCAAAGTGATAAGAGCTCCAGTGCTCAGGAAATGCCCTTGCCTCTTTGATTTGCTGACCAACCCACCTTTTTATCTTTGTCAACTGGGGTCTTTATAAGCTGTGACGTCTTGTAGAAAAGGCGCAACCCTGATGATGCGTGTCCCGAACGTTTTGGGTGCCATTGACCTGACCATTTTTATGTCAAACTTTATGACTACGCACAATACGCTCATTTGCGTATTGTGCGTGTGAATAATAGATGTGCGTCGGGCATGTTTCAACTGTCTTTGGGCTATATTATGCTCATTCACGTTGCGTTGCGTGCAAGAGCGTAACATAACATGGAAATAATGCATTCAAGCTATTTTACGCTCGCTTACGTAGCCATGCGTAATGAAGCGTAAACAATGGTTAGCTTGGCAATGCATTACGCTGTGATACGCTACATTGCGTAATGAGCGTATGATGAGAAATCCGCATGTCAAGAGAAAAGGGTTGATCTGTTGCACTTCCTTAGACTTTGCCTTTGACTGTTTTGAAGCTCATTACGCTGCCGTGCGTTACAGAGCGTAAACTTGGCTTTGAACAAAAGACTTAGCAAAATATACGAGAAATCGCATATTACGCTGCTCAAGCCCTTCCACGTGCTGCAGTAAATGGCCTTCTGACACTGGACTATGTCAAACGGAATCACGCTAAGCGTCATTTTGCTACGTCGGGTGATATAGCGTAAACAGAGAAAACATAGTAAGATTAGGAATCTACACAGGAAGTCGAAGACTTGATGCTATGCACCTCTTGGTCTTGCTCTGTCTTGTTCTCCCTTCTAGAATTCTGACATGCGCTTTCACCTGAACTGCGAATCTTTGCCTGAGGCCGACTCGCAATTTTCACGGTGTTTCAACTAGGAAATAAGGGTAAGAGAGATTAACTAAGAAAGAAATAAATAACAATTAAATAAATAAATAATTAAACTAAGTGAATGCTATAATGATGAAGTAATCTTGATCTTTATTTTCGGTCATGTGCATGTCCAAGTACGTCACACCTGAATAAAGGATGTCGTACAATTACATTCACCACACTACAGGCAACCACTGGGAAATAATTCTATCTCTGGAGGGATAAAACTTCCAGAGTTTCGCTACAGTCTAACTCTATGTTTGAAACAAGGAAAAGCCACCTCTTATTTATAGGATTGGTGACGGGCTGCGATATCACGTACGCGATATCGTGATGAGCATGTGATATCATGTATGCGATATTGCGGTCGCCCAAAATGTGACTCATCATACCCCCACTACTGAATGAAAACTCATCCTTGAGTTACAGTTATTACATAGTGGATAGGTATGGGATTATTGGATGGTGAAAATGGGACAATGCCACAACGTGAAATGAAAACAAAACAAAATGAAGACACAACACAATTGTGCTACAACTACAAAAATTTGGAACTCATGTAGTTCCTGGTGGCGGTGGCTCCTCCATTGGTGCCTTCCCTTTGTCTTGTGCTCCAAGCTTTGAGGCTTGATAATGTTGAAGTATGGCCTGAAGCTTCTCCTCTTTATTTTGAGGGTCTTGTGCCATCCATGCTAGTGTTCCAATGTTTGACGGAGTTAGCACTTCCCATGGACAAGGTAGCTATGGAAACATTTGATTAGCTTTGACATACCAAGCCACGAAGACTCGTCGTTCCTCCTCATAGGCTCTGGCTTTATCTTTGTATTCTTGAAAATCCGTTAGCCATCGAGCCAAGTCCATTGTGACACCCTTTTGTCCTTGGTAGCTGGCTTTCACCACCTCAAGTTCAGAATTTGCAACTTCTAGTTTTTCTAACAGCTTCTTGCGCTTTATAAATTCTACTTCGTATTTGATGTGGGTGGTTGCTACCAGCTGCTCAAGCACTATCCTCAAGTGCCCTGCTATTAACATGGCAAGGTTGGCATATCTAAGGTTTGCCAACTCCATGTATTTCATCAAATCTTGAATCTTTAGGTTCTAGCTTTTAACTTCCGCTTGGTGGGCAAAGGCATATGTGTCCAATACGATCCGCCAATTAGTGTGTTGAGCACTGATAGTGTTGATCTGGGCCTTGGCCATATAGATCTCCTTATTAAGGATTTTTTTGTACATCCCCACCTGATCCTAGAAGTGCTCTTTCAGCTTCTCATGTCGTTTAGCCTCATTCTACCACGCACTTATCTCAATTGCTAACTTTTAACGAATGGTGCGTACCTCCTCCATCAAGAGGGTTCAATTTTCTCTAGCTAAACAGCTTACGTCTCGGTTGACCCGAATGAATTGTTCTCGTAATTGATGAAAGTGTTCATCAAGAACATTCTTTTGCTTTTATACAATGGTGAACCAAAGGTTGTCAGCAACCAGCTACTTGTTTTCTTCCTGTAAGGCTTTAAGTGCCTTAAGATGCACATGGGTTTGCACCTGTGCTACGGAGGCATCCCAAACAAGCTTCTCTTTTTCTTCAACCACCTTTTTATTCTCTGTGATTAGCTTTGTTAGTTGCTCAGTTCTAAATTTATCTAGCTAGTCTATGGGAACAAATTGTAGAGAGTCCCATTGTGCTGCTTGTAAGGCCATGAGTTGCTCTTGTAGTTTCTGCGCTTCTGCTTCCGCATGCTTGGCCCTCACTTCTGTTAAGACCAGCTTCCCCTTTGTGGAAATGAGGTCTGACTGAATTGCCATAACATCCTTAGGAATGCTAATAGGGATGTCATTACTTGCTCTATTTGAAGCAATTGATCAAGCACATCCTCATGTTCTGTAGGAGTCATTGAGGTTCCGGCCAGAGTTTGAGCATCCTGTGTGAACACCACTAATTTTGGCCTAGTACTTTCAAATGAGAACAACCCAAGCCCTCCCTAGCATTCCAGAGGAAAAATTTGGCTAAGGCATGGAGCTCACACCCAGCTTGCCCAAGGCAGGTTGCTCATGCTATCAAAACTAGCTTACCCCCAGCATAACCAACTTCAAACATCATCAGAATCAAGTCAAAAGGTGAAGGGCATACTATGGGCATGTTGTGGTCACACTGCAGGTTGAATCAGCATGACCAACTCTCAAGGCCTCCAAATCAAGTCAAAATAATCAGATTTTCAAAGGAGCAAATCATCCTCAGGCTCACCATTGACAACCTCTAGACTTCAACCTCTAGAATCTCCAAAGTTTAAGTAAAAAATTGCAAGTTTTCATAGGTGTTTGCAAGTCATACTACAGGTGATTCTGCAGGTCACGCTACACTCATGTTGCAGCGTGAGTGCAGCATGACCTACTAAAAGGGCTCAAGAATAATACACATCAATCTCAGTTTTCAACCTCAAGATCACACACAGGCAGGCAGTAATTACACTTCAAGAATTAGGCTTCAAAATTCAGAAATCAGTGTCAAAACGTGTCTTTTTCCCCACTCATGCTAAAGGTCATGTTGGATGTGAATATAGCATGAGTGCAGCGTATGCACGTTGGACACTGGGACGCTAGGACACACATGCTGGAGGTCACGCTGGGCATGAGTGTAGTGTAAACACAAATGAACTCACACTAAAGCTCAACTCAGTTTACATTGGAGGTACATTGACTCATGCTGAAGGCTCTAGCAAAACAGGAACACCTCAAATAGCCACAGAACCCCTCAAATCGACATCATATAGCAGTCGATTTAGAGACCAAGAAGTTTCAAGTGAGCCAGAGTCAATCCCTTTTGATTTTCATTGCAAATTTTCTTCATTTGTGGCCATGTTGAGCCCTTATGGTCTAAATTGTATGTACTCCCATGGGCTTGAGTAACCCACGAGTTGTAAAATGCAATGTACCTAGTCAAAAACGTAGCTTGCCGGCACATGACCAACTCACACACGGCTGTCCATCGGACACATGTCACTTGATCTGTTTTCCTGTTAAATTCCAACCATTGATTCCATTCTAGAATTTTGCACCTGAGCCTAGCCCAGCCCTATAAATACCTCATCAATTCACATGAACATGGGTTGGAAATTGGAAACATTGGCAATTCTGATAACATACAGAAAATCAGCAATCCTTGGGCACTTGGCACACTTGACTCCTGGCATCCAAGCACTTCTCACATACATCACATCATATCATCACATCATCAAGTCATATCACCGTGGGGCTAGGTGTTTGACCTACCATCCACACATGTAGCTACTCTTTGACCAGTGCACATCTTCTTTAAGTAATACAATTCAGTTTATTTTGCCAACCAACCATTATTTCCATTTACTCTGTTTTATATTTAGTTTACATTCTATTTACATTCTGCTTACCACATTCAGTTTACATTCAGTTTATCTTTAGCTTATATTCTATTCATGATCCTGTTTATATTTTATGCACATTATTCACATTTTAAGACATTAGTTACAATAACCCCAGCACAAGCCATAGTTTATGCTCGGGGAAGTCCTTGCTTGATTTGCATGCAAACCATCCAAGGCACTCTACCTTCGTCCCCTTTTCCAGCTTGCCCTCAAGTAAAGGTAGGGGCGACTGTGCCTACCCGATGATCTTTCGGTGTCTATTTCATTCCAGCCTTACACCAATGATTTAGGTCAGTATAGCAAATTGGCGCTAGAAGGAGGGCCTGACTTGTTTATTGTATGTTAAAACAGCAATCACGCTACTAGTCAAAACTTGTTCATCTTGTCCCTATCCATGTAAGCCTCCCTATTATTTTTGGTCATACTACATCTTGCTCACTATGATCACACTGTAGTTTGTTCATGCTGGTCACATTACGGTTACTTGCAATCTAGCTCATCTAGCCTAGTCTGCTCACGTTTATCATCGCATCCTCCGAAATCAACTCAATAACACTACCGATCTCTAACTTTGGGGTCAAAACTTCGAACCCTGTGACTGCTATAGAATCTATAACCATTATTAAACACATAAATCCCCAAGGCCCTACATGCCAATCACTCAGGCTATAGGGCAAAGGCCCTACTTATGCGACTGTTACACCTGAAGAGTATAACTTCATCTATGTCAAAATCCAAGCCAACCTACCTATCGACCATATAGAAAGGGAAGCAAAGCGAGAATATAAATTTATCCACAAAGGAGGACATGAGTTCATCCCTTTAGCATTCGACATAATCTTGTTGTATAAAAACCATCATAAACTCATATCCCAGCTTCTTATGGCAATAAGTCAAGCCTTACAGCTACCGCCAATAAAGCCTCAAGATGAGGAAGATGATTTCGCAACCCAATCTGAATATGGAGATTCATACCATAACGTTAGTCCCCATGCCCATACTAACCCATTATTTCAACCTTTCCTAGAAGAAAATATATTTCCACCACCAGCTTCTCTATAGGAAGTAGCCATTCCTATTCCCATATTCTCCAAGTCCAACGTTCAATCCAATGCATCGACTTCCATCATACCTCTACAAATGCAATCCCAACAACCTCCTTCTCAAACTAGTACAGGAACAACTTTTCGACCTCAAGTGATTGGGATGCCATGGGTCATACCGGCTTCCACGTCCATCCATTACGTACCTCAAGTGAAAATTCAACAAGTACCAACGATCACTTCACAACCTATGACTGGGCAGTGGATCCAACCAACTATTCAGCAAAACCCATCTACTCACTACTGCATACCACATCCCATGATCTCAACCCCAAATGTCCTCCCACTGCAAAAAATAGTAGTTCAACAACCTCTCTTTCCACAAACAATGCCACAATCGAGTCATTATCAATTACCATCAACCCAAACTACCGGTTTACCTACTACCCAAGAATGGGCCAACACAAAAAAAATGATGCAATCATTAGCAAAAGAATTAAAACTCCTTAGAAACTATGAACACTGAGGAAGTTAAGGTACTAGACTTCTATCAAGATGATCCAATTGATCCTTCGGTCCCATCGTTAACCTTGCCAAAGGGAGTTTCGTTACCTCAACTTACTAAATACAATGGAGAGGGAGACCTGAACGCTCACCTAGCAACATTCCAAACAAAATTTCTATTTCTTTAGGAATGGACTCATGTAATTCTACCTGTGTTTGCTATGTCCTTAACTGGGAAAGCCCTAGACTGGTATTGAGCTTTACCCCATAGTTCTATATCTTCTCTAGAAGACTTGTTGCATCAGTTCGTCATCTATTTGAAATACAACTTGAAACCTGAAGCCACGTTAGATAGCTTAATACAAATTAAACAAGCACCATTAGAGCTAGCATAGAAATTTATCCAAAGGTGGAGTGTGACCCTGAATGAACTTCACGAGCCCATACCTGAGACATATCTACTTACCATCGTTAAGGCAGCTGCAAACGACTTTATTAAATCAAAACTTTACTATTTAAAACCTCATGCCTTGAGCCAAGAATTTGTGCAAATTAAAGACATAGAAGAGGCTACACAAATAAGCAATGACCCAGCCTACTCGACCTTTAGGAGCCAACATACAAAGAAAGATAAATCCAAGACGACAATAGCAGCAGTGGCTGAGTCAACCTAACCTAGCCATCCAGGAGAAAAAGGAAAATAACCTGCTATCCCAAATAGCTATGAAAGAACCACACCCACCCCTACACCTAAAAATTATTTAGATAGAAATACCAACATGGGTCACATCCATACATTTGAAAGAAAATACCCCACTCAATACACACCATTGCCCATGAAGCCTTCACAATTGCTTGATCAACTTCTAAAGGTCAGGCTAATTCAACACAAACAAATATCTCTTGCGGCCTCTTAAAGACATGAATGATTTTGTGAACTGGCCAGAAATCCAACCTTAGCAACTGCCAAAGAACCCCCCATTCTGAAAGGCTTTAGGCTGGATAGGTTTTGTGAATATCACCAACGGTGTGGTCATGGGACTGATTACTGCTTTACGTTGAAACAAGATATACAATGCATGATTGATAGGGGCGAAGTAGTATTCGACGAGGCAAACCCAGTAAGACCCTAGAACCAATCCATCGAGGTCTACAAGGATCCTCTCAATACTAACGATGCATCATATGTGATTAATACTATCCATGTGGAAGATAGACAAGATGTTCCTTCAAACCCTTTTGTGAGTTGCAGGCCTTTAGAAAACACACCTACCCCAACATATCCTCAAAACCCTTTCATCATGTGCACATCCCCCGCACCATCGAGACCATTCATTATGCGTGTACCTCCTTCTATTGCAGTCACAACCACACCATCTGAAAATCGACCCATTCCCTTTGTGATTTGGGTGCCAAAATGCCCTGATACACAACCCACCTCCATTTCCTCGTGACCTCTATGAGAATGTCTTACCGATAGACTAATGAGAGAATGTTTGGGAAGAGAAAACCATTAATACAAATTGGGACCACTAAAGGCAACACCGCTAAACGCTATTCCCATGGGTCCATCCATTAATGAGCCTAGTACGAGTCATCAAAATGAGGATAATGTCATGAGTCATGTCCCAAACCCAGCATCTTCAGTAGAACCCCTCCATGGGAAATGCGAATGCTGGGTCAAATGGACCAAATCTCTATAAACAAGGGTGCCCCAAATGGTAAAGACCTAGTGAATGCATTGACCCAGGTCACATAAGATTTGAAACAAAATAATACCTCTTTAAGCCTGTATGATCTAGTAATGACTTCACTAGTACATCGAGAAGCTCTCATGCGTATGTTAACTTCGGTCCCTGTTACTAAGAACCTTCCTGTAGATGAACCTTCCATTCATGCGGTATTGTCTGCACAATCTCAAGAATCAAAGACTACATTCCTAGAATTTGAAACTAAGGACATTAAGCTAGATGAGAAAATAGGAGAAGTTACTACATCCCCTATGTTCATAATGATACAGGTTAATCATTTCAAGATACATAAGATGCATGTTGATGACGGTGCGGCAACCAATGTAATACCTTTTTCTATCATAGAAAAACTAGAACTTACCGAACAAATACAGCCCATGATAACTTCTTTCCTAAAATACTTTAGTGGTTCTCGTGTTGGAGTGAAAGGTATGGTTACCTTGGATTTCATAGCCGGGGACCAATTCCCCACATCAGCTAAATTCATAATATTCGATGAAATGCCAGAATTTAATCTGATCCTAGGACATCCTTGGCTAGCTCAACTTAAAGCTGTATCCTCCCCAATCCATCAGGAGATCCACCTACCTTATGAGGGTGGTGAGATCATCATATATGGGGATGCAATAGTACCGCCTACTTCCTCACACCCTAGAGTAAATCAAGAATCAAAAATTGAATTTGTTGAGCCTAAGCAAGGAACCATGAGCATACATCAAAACATAAATCCAATGTTAACTCCAAATCCTACTGAAACTAAAGAAACACTAGACAATACAAACATAGGTGCCATCCCTACTGATGTCTCTTGGTCAGAATTACCCTTTCATATCACTGATGAAGGAGAAGGTGAGTATAAAATCTTACCCACATGCTCAACCCCACATGTTAAACTACAAAGTATCAAAAAGCAACTCAATAAATAGAGTTAAACTATAAAATGTCCGAAATGATGTTAAACTACGAAATGTTTGAAATGACGTTAAACTACGAAATGTCTGAAATGATGTTAAACTACCGATCGTCCGGTGTGACATTAGATGGCCAAAAAACGTCTGCAATGACATTAAACTAGCCACGGTCAGAAATGGCTGGTTCCATTTAAGACTTTTTGAAAACGTTACTACCTTTAGCCCACCATGGCATAAAACTGGTAATCCTTTCTTTCTTTAACAATAGATGCAATAGTCCATCATGACTCTAAATTGATGTACCCAACCTGAAATGGCTTTAAACTAGAGCCAACAAGTTACATATTCATGAACTCCTGTCATTTTACATTGAATTTTCGCTTACAAGTTACAAGTTACAATTTAGATTCATGCACGGTTGTTGCTTTTTTTTTAACAAATATTTACCTTACATTTCACTTTACATTTTAGAAATTTATGCTACCTTTAGTTGCACGTGCATGTTCACAGTATACTCGAGAAAACAAAGAAAAACAATGAAAAACATAAGAAATAACAAATATATATATATATACATGGAACAACAAAGTAACGAAAGAATGCAACCATTTTATACCACAATTAAATCTAGGTTATTACATCATTATTTATACATTCTATTAAACATCCAAAAATCTAAAAACACTTAATGGCTTAAGCCTGACTAACGCAAAGCTCATGGATGGGGCTGATCCCCAAGATCCTCTTCATCATCCACTCCTACTCCACTAGGGCCAGCTCCATCATTAACATGTCCCTACAAACAGAAAACAAAAAACAAAACAAAATAGGTAAGGGTAATAAAGCAAGTCATAAACACAAAAATCAGAAAGATAGTAACACTAACAATGAAAACAATAAAATCATACAAAAATAAATGCCACAATAAAATACCCACAAGTGAGGAAGGCCCCAAGTTGGTCTCCAGACACCGTAGAATCTCCTTCTCAGGCACATTTTCCTAATCCTCCTCCAAGCCAAGGTCAATGCCAGCGAGTGCTTTGCCCTTATCAACTGGGGTTCAAGTAGGATGCTCAAGAGGGAACATGCCTATTGCAGTCTCCCCAGAGATGGTGGTAATTATTCTCTCCGGAGATCCCTCCACCTTGGTGGACTCGACAAACCTATCATAAGAAGGCTGCAAACCTAACCCATCAATGAACATCTTAGCTCGGTGACGTTCAACTGACTCTTCCTTCAACCATTTCTTGTATTGATGCTTATGGTCCTTTTGGTCTTGGTCCCACTTCTGTACTTTGGCAGCGACGAATTTCCAATCTTGACACTTGTTCAATAAATCTATCTGTGCTCTTTGTTCTGCTAAGTCCCATGTAGCCTACACCTTATTGTTTAAAATCGTCCAATAACATGCATAGGTGATTTCGGATGAGCACGATGTGCTATCACAAGAAAATCTAGCAGAAGCAAAGTCATAACGGGACTAGAGATCCCTTTTCTCGTCTCTCTCTTTTGCTAGTGTCTCCTTCAGAGTGTGAACCTCATCTCATAGATACTCAGTCGAATGCCTTGGAGTCCAAACTATCTTGGCATTCTGTATGATGCAACCAGAAACCACATCGTAAATGTTTCTTGGGACTTGCTCAATATCCCCTGGTAACTTAGGGAGAGCATCAATGTGGGTAGCTTCATAAGTATACCACTAGAGTTTGGTGCTTTTAGGTGCACACATAAATTAGTCATGATTGAAAATAAACACAAAGAAACACAGTAAAACTAGACACTTAGCATGACATGTAATGCACACACACCTAGTTCTGGGTGAGCTTCTTGTAAGCGGGTGACCACCTCATTAACAATGCTTGTAATAAAATCCATTTTGCTAGGAATCTCAAGTCATGGCCTCAACAGGTCAGTTGATCTAGGACGAGCAGGGGAGATTTCTTCAATTGGAACCTATGATCCTGATGTTTCTTCCCGGGATATAGGTGCCTCAGGAATTTCAGCATCTACACCAAAATAGTCAAAATAATCAAGAACAACACATAAAAATCAAAATACATAGAATATAGATTGAGCTAAATAGGAACATACCAAAAAGACCTTCGCTGTCTAGCTTGGGTGGATCACCAAGTTGCAAAGATCCATCAAAGAAACCATCAAGGACATCCCTTTCATTACTTGAATGCCTAAGTGCATCCAAGGCCTCTACAAGCTTTGTTCCCATGTTGCTTGTCCCCTCCTCCTCTTGTGCCGCAAGAATTTCTCCTTAGATTGCTTCTTCCTTTTCTTTTCCTTCCTCCTCAGGTATCGGAGCCATGACCTCTCTCTCCTTCTTCGGACTTTCCTCTGAAATACCATCAGAACCTTAAAGTTAGTATGATATAGCTCATAGGTACATCCAACAGCATATAAATCAAAAAAGCAAATACATAACAAAAAAAAAAAACAAACAAACCACTTACCCTCGACTGGTAGTATAAACTGAATCTTCTTTGCCCTTGGGGGTCTCACATCTAAAGTAAGATCCTTTGGACGTTCTTTCCTTTTCACCTGTGCCTTGGAATTTCCAACAATATCACTAATTAGACATTTAGCCATCTTAATAGATGTGCATAGCCTAGGTGGTTCCAATCCCAAGATGTCATGGGAATGATGAGAACGGCTGGCCATGCCTCCACTAGTAACCGATACAAACTCCTCAATGTCTTCTGGTGGGTCTTGGGATCTAATGGTGCTATATAAATGGTAAATCCAAGGGTGGGATAATTGTAAATGGTCTCTCAAAATATAGTGTTTATCCTCATGAACTACTAGGAATTCAGCGAACTTGCGCAGGTATCCCGCAAAGAAAGTAAAGGTGAAGTGGGATTTTGCATGGATGCTTGAACATAACTTGATAATTTCCCCACGAAGGCCAGATCCTAGAAATTGTGCCCAATTTTATTGCATGATTTTCTCCAAAACCACATGCATCACATGCGCAAACTCGATCCCAAGGTTTCTCCCTTGAGAAAGAGATTTGAGGAACGCCCGTGCCCGAAAGAGAGGATACAAAAAGTTCACTTCCATCGATTAGGTATCCTCTCACATGGAAAATCCCTTAGGACCATTAGACAAATCTAACCACTACTCAAGCTCCCTTATGACCTGTCCATCCTTAGTTGCTTTGTCCATGGCTACCGTGGTACCATTCATGGGAACACCAAAAGGATCGGAAAGAAACTTAGTGGTTAGGTGGAATGATACCTTCACTCCCTGAACCCATGTAGTAAAACGAGAAGCATCACTGCTGAAGGAGTCAATAATCGTAACCATCTTAGCAGTCGGAATACTAGGAGTCAAGGTTGTAAATAGGTCCATCAAACCGGCTTGGGTGAGGTCACCAATAATCTTTGTGATTGCTCTACCTCCCTGTACTTTGTAAAACGTGTAGCCTTAGTACGTCCTATAATGATGGTAACTTCTTTTGGGGGTATGGATACTATGAAAGAAAAACATAGAGTGAAAATTTAGAAAAGGGACATGACATACAAATGATGCAACAAAACAGAAAAGAGAATAGGTCTTCCCACCACTAAGTCATGCACTAGGTCAAGCTGGCCTGCCACCAAGTCACATTGGGCTTTCCCACATCCTAGCTCACATTGGAACTGCTACTTGTTCTAAAAACCTACCCACATTCATGCTTGCCATGTCCTCCTTGAAAAGCCAAGAGACTAAAAACTCAAAATTCAAAAATCAACTCACGTTGCCTAAGGGAGAAAACTGAAAAATCAACTCACGCTGCCTAGGGGAGAAAACTGAAAATTCATGGTCATGCTACCGAGGGGAGAAAACTAAAAATTCATGGTCACGCTACACAGGGGAGAAAATTGAAAATTCATGGTCATGCTGCCTAGGGGAGAAAACTGAAAATTCATGGTCACATTGCCCAGGGGAGAAAACTGAAAATTCATGGTCATGTTGCCTAGGGGAGAAAACTGAAAATTCATGGTCATGTTACGCAAGGGAGAAAACTAAAAATTTATGGTCACACTATCCAAGGAAACAAACTGAAAATTCATGGTCATGCTATCTAGGACTGAAACTCAAAATCACAAGTCACATTGCCCAGAGACTAAAATCCAAGAAATTGCAAAAATACAAAATACACAGTCACGTTCAAATTTCTAGTCACGTTGCCCACGGAAGGTAAGATAGCCACGCAGCCTAAAGAGGGAAAAACAAGCATGCTGTTGAGAAGGGCAGGATGCTCATGCTACAAGAAGTCTAAAACATGTAGCCTGATATGCCCAAGAAAGCCCCAAAGGCCCAAATTCGCAGCTCACACTGCCCTACCCCAGAACCCCTCATTTTCAACTTAAGCTACCCAAGACGCTAGCAACCACGACAATGATTGATGCTAAAGTTTATCAATAACATAGCTCACACATAGGTAAATAAAAATCAGTCCTATCTACATTCACGCTAACTCCCTCTGAAACCTAGAAACCCCAAGAAAACCAAAAACCCTACGACTAGAATGCCAAGAAACTGAAAACTCAATCCACGCACTTGTGCCCCAAACTCACGTTCATTCAAAATTGCAATCCCAAAATCCAAAAAAATAGGCACAAATTCTCACCCTAGGTAATTCTGCTTGCAAAAATACCAAAGAAAAATTGGGGGAAATAATTGACCTGTGCAGGGCCTTCTTCCATGTCAGAATCCTAACTTGGGGGAGACGTTGGAGGAGCTCTTCACTCTCCTCCACAAACGCCAGGGTTACCTACTTCCTTTCCTTGCCCCTAATTATGTTCCCCTTGCTCTTGTCTTTCATGGTCACATTAACGCTAATGCTAACACCTTAGCTCATGCTGCACTCTGGATAGGTCACGCTATCTTTCTAAATTTCTAGCAACTCACGTTAACAGAAATGAGGCTCTCTTTTTCAAAATTTCCTTTTCTATCCCTCCTTAGCAATTTAATTTTATTTATTTAATTTTTTGACCTTTTATTTCAGTTCCTCTTTTTACTTTACTTACATGTTGTTGTTCAAACCATCTTTTCCTAGTGATGGCCTAGCTTTCTTTGTCATTCCAACTACCGAAATGGGGCCCAAAAATTTCTTATGAAAAAAGGAGAAAAGTGCTGAAAAATCAAAAATCAACAAATAAACATATATAAAAATTTGGAAAGGGCATAAATTTATAAAACTTTAAAATCCCCAAAATCTTATTATTCACTCAAAAATTCAAAATTCAAAAGTCAAAATTTAAAATTTAAAAATAGTGTAAGTCAACATTAATGGCCCAGTACGGCCTTAAACTGCCATGTGGCCCGACACGGCCTTAAACTGCCATGTGGCCTGGTATGGCCTTAAACTGCCATATGGCCCAGTATGGCCTTAAATTGCCATGTGGCCTGGTACGGCCTTAAACTACCATGTGGCCCGATATGGCCTTAAACTGCCATGACTTTCACTGCATCTCCAAATTTTTTGTTAGTACATAGTTCTCTTATATTTAGTAACTCCACCAAGAAGATGTCTCTTACTCCGCTCCCATTTTTAATTGGTAGGAGCAAACACATGAACACCAAGAATATCCTCTCAACATTATCTCTCAATGGACCATATGAGGAGATAGAAAGAGCAATCAACCCAGACTCCTTGGATTTGGATCCATCCAACTATACCATAGCCTCCACTCAAGAAATGTTAGATTGGCCTAAAAACGTGACTAAAACTCTAGATCTAGAAGTTAACGATATCACTAAAGATCCTTTGGTTGAAATTCCCATTACCATGGTCAATGGCGAAGCTAGAACATTGAAATTAAGTGCCATACTAGACTCACAACTCGTAGGTAACATCACCTAGGTGTTAAAGGGCAACATAAAAATGTTCACATGGTCATATACCGACATGCCAGGATTAGATCCCTGAATCGTCCAACACAACATTATCCTTGATGAAAAAATTAAACCAGTAAAATAGAAAGCACGAAAAGTTAGACCCAAGGTGGCGTTAGCAGTCCATATTGAAATCACAAAGCTCTACAAAGCCGGTTTCATCCGAGCTGTCAATTATTCTGATTGGGTATCAAACATTGTTGTAGTTCCTAAGAAGAATAGTAGTATACGCATATGCATCAACTTTCATGATCTTAATGTAGCCACTATAAAAGATGATTTCCCATTACCTAGCATTGATCAACTTATTGACACGACTGCTGGGCATGCGCTATTGTCCTTCATGGACGAATTTTCAGGATACAATCAAATAAGAATCAATCTAGAACATCAACTTAGGACAACTTTTATGACATCTTGGGGCACATTCTATTATACAATGATGTCATTTGGCCTTAAAAATGCAGGTGCCACATATCAGTGAGCAATGACATACATATTTAGTGATTACATGCTCAATTTTCTCAATGATTATGTTGATGATATCGTAATCAAATCTAAAATAGTGGAACAACATGCAAAGGTTCTAGACTTAGTGCTTAAATTTTGTCTCAAATATGATCTTAGACTCAATCCAAAGAAATGCATTTTTGGTGTCAAAATGGAAAAAATTCTTAGTTTCCTAGTCTCTAAAACAGGGATACAGGTAGACCCTGATAAGGTTAAAGTAATAACCAATATGCAACCACCAAGAAACCTCACCGAAGTACGGGGCCTCCAAGGTAGACTACGATTCATCAGACACTGTATTGAAAGGTTGATGGACAAGTTGAGTTTCATGCAACATCTATTACGAAAGAATGTACATTTCCAATGGACTCAACAATGCTAGGAAGCATTTGAGAACATAAAACAAGAGTTGGCTCAACTACTGATTTTTTATCCTCCACAAAGTGATAAACATTTCTACATCTACCTTGCAACTTTCGATTCCTCCATTACATCGATGCCTTGTCAAAAATGTGAGGATGGAGTCGAAATCCTTGTATACTACTTAAGCCATGCATTAATCACCTATGAACAATAATACAATGATGTAGAAAAATCATGCCTCGCCCTCATCTTCTCCTTGAAGAAATGGCGGCATTATCTCTTCCGTAATCAGGTTTACATCATTTGCAATGATAATGTTCTCTGTGCCATCACTAATAACATCTACGAGTTGAATAGGTTAGCTAGGTGGAAAGTCATGATCATAGAGTTTGACTTGCACTACATTACTTAATCTTCCACAAAAGGTGAAGCCATAGTCATGAAACTAACTGTCTCACCGACACACGATCAAACGATGATAAATCCCGAATTCCTAGATGATAATGTTAATAGTATAGACACCATACCTAATAACTATGAGGCAATCCTCTACTTCGATGGACCATCAAACTCTTGAGGAGGAAGTGCTGTAGCCATTTTGACATACCCCTCTAAAGAAGTCCAACCCTTCGCCTACCGCTTAAACTTTTCTTGCACCAATAACGTGGCAGAATATGAAGGTCTTCTTAGAGGCCTTCAAGCAGTGTTAACTTTGGGAATTTCATGCCTTGTAGTTCAAGGGGATTCGCAATTAGTCATTAATCAAGTCACTGAGTTTTATGCATGCAAAGCTCTTCATTTGCAGCCATATTGTGATTTGACCAAACATTTGGTGAGGCAACTAGTACAAGTGGACATACAACATGTCCCTAGAAACGAAAACATAATTGCTGATGCACTCGCTACACTAGCCGTACACATGACACCCGAAATATTCCACGCATTTCCTAGTTCTATAACAAGTTGTGTTGAACCTATAATTAATACTCTTGATGAGATGCCGATAGCATCCATCAATACAACATGCGCGATAGAATGGTACGATGACATAAAAGAGTACCTTCTAAAAGGAAAACCTCCACAATACTTGACAAATGCTCAAAAGGATGTCGTATGAAAATGCTCCTGATAATATGCATGAATAGGAGACACCTTGTGTCGCAAATCCTACAAAGGCATTCTGTTGATGTGCATTAGTAGCATTGATGGTCAAATGATCATAGAAGAAGTCCACGAAGGACTTTGTGGAGGGCATATAGAACCCAAAGCAATGACAATGAAGATTAGGCACTTAGGTTACTACTGGCCACACATGAAGTACGATTGCATCTCCAAGGTAAGAAAGTGTGACATTTGCCAAAAGCATGGTAATCTAATACACGTTCCACCTAATGAATTGCATATAATACAAATCACATGGCCATTCCAAAAATGGGGTTTAGACTTAATTAGACCAATAATGCCATCATCTTCAATAGGACATACCTTTATTATCACTGCGATTGAATATTTTACAAAATGAGTAGAAGTTGTTCCCCTTAGGAAGACCACCTCAAAACACATTTGCACTTTCATAATAGAAAATATCATGACTTGTTTTGGTATTCCAATGACCATCATTACCAACAATGGACCACAATTCAACAGTGCAGATACTAAAAGCTTCTATGAAAGTTTGGGAATTAAACATGCATTTTCATCACCTTACTACCCACATAGCAATGGTCAAGCAGAGGCTACAAACAAAATTGTCATCATGGTGCTAAAAAAGATGCTAAATTAGAGCAAGAAACGATGGCACGAACAATTATTCTACACATTGTGGGCTTACAAAACGACACATTGAACATCCACAGGTAAAACTCCATATAGTCTTGTATATGGACCTAAAGTTATTTTACCTTTAGAATTATAGGTTTCCTCATTGCGGATAGTTCTTGTGGGCCTCCTCGATGAAAGTCAAAAAAATGAACTACGCATTGCTGACCTCGATTCGGTAGAGGAGGAAAGTGTGCGAACGCTTGATCAAATAGAATGTTACCAAAAATAATAGAGGCAAAGGCACAAGCAAGATCTCCATAAACGCCTGATCAAAGAAGGAGATCTAGTCCTTAAGGCCACCTATAAACATCCAGATAAATTCTCAGCCAACTGGGAAGGACCTTACTTAGTTACCAAGGCATACAATAATGGAGCATTCAAACTTGCTAACATGGACAAAAATGAGTTCGCCAATCATACCAAACACTTTTATTTGAAATGGTACTATGTTTGATAAACTTGAGGTAAGTCACAGTCCTTGCATCATGACTTAAAATCGATACCACAGAGTAGTCCTAGCATCATGAATTAAAATTGATACCAAAGAAAAGTCCTGGCATCATGACTTAAAACTGATACCACAAAATCGTCTTAGCATCATGACTTAAAACTAATACCATAGAATAGTCCTGGCATCATGACTTAAAACTGATACCAAAGAGCAGTCCTAGCATCATGACTTAAAACTGATACCACAGAGCAGTCGTGGCATCATGACTTAAAACTAATACCACAGAGTAGTCCTAGCATCATGACTTAAAACTAATACCATAGAGCAGTCGTGGCATCGTGACTTAAAAATGATACCACAGAGCAGTCTTGGCATCATGACTTAAAATTGATACC
Source organism: Gnetum montanum (assembly GCA_015680685.1). Taxonomy (NCBI): domain Eukaryota; kingdom Viridiplantae; phylum Streptophyta; class Gnetopsida; order Gnetales; family Gnetaceae; genus Gnetum; species Gnetum montanum. The sequence continues at coordinate 297,575 of MNCI01022141.1, read as the reverse complement.
ATAAAGCAATCCTAGCATCATGACTTAAAATTGATACCATAGAGTAGTCCTGGCATCATGAATTAAAACTGATACCACAGAGCAGTCCTGGCATCATGACTTAAAACTGATACCATAGAATAGTCCTAGCATCATGACTTAAAATTGATATCACAGAACAGTGCTAGCATCATGATTTAAAACTAATACCACAAAGCAGTCCTGGCATCATGACTTAAAATTGATACCATAGAAAGGTCCTGGCATCATGACTTAAAATTGATACCATAGAAAGATCCTGACATCATGAATTAAAACTGATACCACAAATGATCTTGGAGTCATGATGATAAACTAACATCATAGGGCTCTGTCTAGTATGACACTAAACTGCCACATCTATCTGCCATGACGTGAAACTAGCATCTAGAATCCACTAAGACTATAAATTGGTTTTCCTCTTTATAGTCTGCTACAACTATAAACTAGCAATGCACCATTTTCTATGATGCTAAACTAGCACTATCCAAGGGGTTATGACGTGAAACTAACCCGCAATAGTCCGCTAAGACTATAAACTAGTGACATCATCAACGACTAGGCAAAAACTTGAAAAGATGTGCTGCTACAATTGGATGTACATGTTCCATAAAGACTTGCTGCATGATTTGTCTCATGGACACTAACGAAGCTGATGTTGCTCATAATTCTGTTTGCTTTGAAAATTGCACGTGGTGACTCCATATTCTTGTTTAAAGTTCTTAGCTAACCATTTCATTTGTGGTTTTCTTGTCTTCTTAGAGTTTTGTTTGTAGGATGATACTCCTGAGGTGTTCGTGCATAGACGTACTTCATCATGATGACAAGGTATCACATTCTTCTTGACGCTCGTAACTGGGTTAAACAATTCGTTCATAAGTACATTCTGAACTCCTGATACATCCCTTATTTTTCTATCATGTCCCAATTATCCTATTCAATTACACCCCTGGATACATTCCACTTAGTTCAAAAATTTGGATACACTGTTGCAAACTGTGACTCTCTAAGGAGTTGTAATGCAAAACATAGTACACAGTACATGATGCAAAATACAAGTGCTCAAACATGAGCACGGTACAAAAAGCAAGCTCTTTCAAAAAGACTAAAGAGGAAAAGAAAAATAAAAGAAAAATAAAGACAAAATAAATCAAAAAGAAAAGAAAAGAAGAAACAAACAAGAAAAATAAGAAAAAGAAAACAAAAAAGGCAAAGAGAAAAATGCACGGAAAAAGTCTTCGTGACCCCATTGACATCATAAAAAAAAGTATTGGCTATTCTCATACAAGCCCCAGGCGAGAAGGAAATTGTCTTGAAAAATAGTTACACTCATGTCTCAAAAAGATCATGTTGCACATCATCGCGTGGCTTTGGTTGTTTACAACGGGCCCCGTAAACACTCTATAAGAGTCTCGTTTCTCCAAACAACGCACTTCCTATGTCTTGGCTCTGAGTCTGCTAAACATTGGCTATCGACAAGGACCAAAGATATAGCTCATTCACGTAAGAGCATTCCTCTCCTACAACCTTGACAGCAATTATAACCCTTGGCCAAATCCTGATTTTCCCAGTTATAACCACCCCCCTCGCATCTTGAACCACATTCCCTCAATCCCATGTACATCTGAAAATGGTGCAATGACATCCAACCAAGGGTCGATAGACTATGCTTGGTACTTAGTTGTTCATGGTGTTTTGCACTTCTTTGTTGACACCTCTCAGGTTGATTCCTCCAGACGTCAACAAAGAGGGATGAATAAAACACCACTAATTTCGGCCCAACACTTTGAAACAAGGACGACCCAAGCCCTCCCTGGTATTCCAGAGGCAAAATTTGGCTAAGGCATGGAGCTCACACCTAGCTTTCCCAAGGCAGGTTGCTCACATTGTTAAAACTAGCTTTCCCCTAGTGTAACCAACTCCAAACAATGTCAAAATCAAGTCAAAAGGTGAAGGGCACACTGTGGTCACATTGTAGGTTGAATCAGCGTGACCAACTCTCAAGGCCTCCAAATCAAGTCAAAAAAATTAGATTTTCAAAGGAGCAAATCATCCTTGGACTCACCATCAATAACCTCTAGAATTCAACCTCCAGAATCTCCAAAGTTTAAGTCAAAAATTGCAAGTTTTCATAGGTGTTTGCAGGTCACGCTACAGGTGATGTTGCAGGTCACATTGTGGTCACACTGCAACATGAGTGCAGCGTGACCTACCAAAAGGGCTCAAGAACAAGACACATCAACCTCAGTTTTCAACCTCAAGATCACACATAGGTAGGCAGCAGTTACACTTCAAGAATCAAGCTTCCAAATTTAGAAATCGGTGTTAAAACATGTCTTTTGACCGACTCATGCTGAAGGTCATGTTGGACGTGAATACAGTGTGAGTGTAGCGTACGCATGCTAGACGCTGGGACGTTGGGACACACATGCTAGAGGTCATGTTGGGCATGAGTGTAGCATAAACAAAAATGAACTCACATTGAAGCTCAACTTAGCTCACGTTGGAGGTACATCCACTCACGCTGAAGGCTCGGGCAAAACAGGAACATCTTAAATAGCCATAGAACCCCTCAAATCAACATCATACAACAGTCGATTCAGGGACCAAGAAGTTTCAAGCTAGCCAAAGTCAATCCCTTTTGATTTTCTTTACAAATTTTCTTCATTTGTGGGCATGTTGAGCCCTCATAGTCTAAATTGTATGTACTCCCATGGGCTTGAGTAACCCATGAGTTGTAAAATGTAATGTACCTGGTCAAAAACATAGCTTGCTAGCACATGACCAACTCACACATGGCTATCCATCAGACACATGTCACTTGATCCATTTTCCTATTAAATTCCAACCGTTGATTCCATTTTGGAATTCCGTACCTGAGCCTGGCCTAGCCCTATAAATACCCCATCTATTCACATGAACAAGGGTTGGCAATTGGAAACATTGGAAATTTTGAGAACATACAGAAAATCAGCAATCCTTGGATGTTTGACACACTTGACTTCTGGCATTCAATCACTTCTCACATACATCACATTAGATCATCACATCATCGAGTCACATCACCTCGGGGCTAGGCATCTGACCTACCATCCACATGTGTAGCTATGCTTTGACCGATGCACATCTTCTATAAGCAATACAATTTATTTCATTTTTCCAACCAACCATTATTTCCGTTTACTCTATTTTATAGTTAGTTTATATTTTATTTACATTCTACTTACTACATTTAGTTTATGTTTTGTTTACGTTTAGCTTATATTCTGTTCATGATCTTATTTACATTTTACGTGCACTGTTCACATTTTAAGACATCAGTTATGATAACCCCAACGCAAGCCATAGTTTACGCTCGGGGAAGTCCTTGGTTGATCTGTGTGTAGACCATCCATGGCACTCTACCTTCATCCCCTTTTCCAGCTTACCCTCAAGCAAAGGTAGGGTCGGTTGTGCCTGCTTGATGATCTTTTGGTGTTTGTTTCATTCTAGCCTTACATTGACAATTTAGGTCAGTACACCGTGTTCCTGTGAGATCTGCTAGTGGCACAACATGTATGTTGAAGGATTCTTTGATGTGATCAGAGACCACTTCTATAGCTCCCATGACATTCTGGTGTTGCATGACCACCACAGTGGCCCCTTCACTACTCGCTAACAGCACCTGGAAAGATGTCGAGTTTCCTAAGATCTGTTGTGATCATCTACTTTTCCCTCCTCTTGTGTGAATGGATACTTCACCCCTTGTTGAATCCAATGATACAATAGGTTGAATGACATCATTGATGATGTGAAAGAGGTTTTCATCATCATGACTTCCCTAACTGATCATCTTAGCGATGGTCCTAAGATGGCTCATCGACGGTCTGTAGTCTTGTGGTGGTGATAGCTGATCTTGGCCTATGTTAGGCCCTACTTCTTGTTGTTGGCTGGGACCCATGGCTAGAGGTTGACTAGGTCTTGCAAGTTGAGTTGCAGTTGGTCCAGCCATTTGTTCTTCTTCTTGTTTCGGTCCCAACTCTTCGCTAGTGCTTTTTCTTGGAGTTGGTGCCTGTAGTAATTCAGCATATGAAGCAGTCTGGACCTTTTGGAGGACATCATTGGTGTACCCTCGAATACCAGCATGTTAGCACAGCTTTTTGATAAGACAAGGGAAAGTCAACACCATCTTCCCTATCTTCTGTTCCTCGAACCGCCTCAGGATCTCCATTAAATATAGATGGGGCAAGTTAGCGTTAACATTTTCCATCAACATTGCACATCCTCTGGCCACATACATGGATATTATTTTCAAGCATTTTTTGGGGAAGAGGTGATATGTTGCAATTTTAAAATAAATCCTCTCTTCCTTCATCAACTCACCAAATGTTTTATCTCTACCATAAGCCTTCTCCAACCAATCTTTTTGCACATAGGGGTCTAAATGGGTGGATAACTGACCAACCTTGGGCCCTATATTCAGAAGGTTCAACACTTCTGAAATGGCCTATGTAGAGAAGTCAACTATCACCCTGAAAATATTGAAAGTTGTGCCTTGCTCCCTATTGTGCCAAAATTGGTACATCTCTCCTAGCTACCAGGCACTACTTTCAGAGAGGATAGGCCATAAGGGAGACCCTGTGAGCTGATCCCTAATAGCCTCAGGAGTGAGCTTCACAAATGATTCGAAGTTCAATTCCACAATCACCGCAGCAAATGTGGACTTCTCATGGATGGCCTAAATGCAATCTTGGGGTACCATGAGCTGTTGTCCCTGTTTAGGTACTGTAGTAGGTCCTCCTTCTACCTGCCTAGACCGTCTAGTAGGAGGTTCCTCTTGATGAATGCTGAATGATTACTCCTCTTGTTCTGCATGTTGTCTGATAGGACCTTTTCTTCCACCTCTCCAAGATCATTTTCTCCCACCTTGGATAGGATCTTCTTATTGTCCACGTTTTGGGGCCATCTGCAATCGCACGGGTCAAGAATTAGTAAGGTCATTTTGAAATTAAGTTATACCTTATGGCTTGCCTTAATTAATGATCTCATTTTATCTTCATGTGATCTTGCCTGAAAGTTTGTAATAATGGGTCCCCTTTTACTTAGGTGGTTTTTTCAATTTTTAATTTCTTGGCATATCTAAGGATTAAAAGATTTTTGCGCACAATTATTCTAAGTGTTATAGTTAATTACACTAGATGATGTCCTTTTGGTGATGATAAATT